>PVKC010004083.1:0-36691 GCA_004027635.1 Crocidura indochinensis | reverse complement strand
TTTTTTTTTTTTTTTTTTTTTGGTTTTTGGGAAGACCTTTCCTTTCTACACCATAGAAATTTTCTGACTTTCCTTTATAAACATCTTCAATCTATTTATGACAAAGAGGTTGAGAAGAGAACGTTTTATTAATAACTTGTCCCAAAACCTAGGAATATACTTTCTTGCATAAAATACTTGCATGTTAAGCGGTCCCTAACATATCCTCTCCTACCAGCATTTCCTTTATTACAGTATTAAAATATCTGTTCCTGTATCTGGTTCATTATATTGTAACTGATTAGATTCCCTTCTCTAAAATGCATTCATTATTTGGTTCCAATAGTTATATGTTAGCAGATTTCAAGAGGATATATATGACCTCAAACCCAGTCACTCAAATCATAGGAGAAAGTTTTAGTTTCCAAGTATTTGAGGTAACCACTTCAAACCCACACCATTATTTTGGGTTTTCATTTCCATGTGGAGATTAAGGCTTGTGCATGCAGTGAAAATATCACATAAAGGAAGTGAGCCCTGAAGATCTCTTCTGAAGGTGTACAGAGATCATCTTAGATGCCCTTTCATCACTGAGCACAGGCAGTTTTTCAACCATACTCATATGCTTCTATTATGTGCAGTTATTTTTGTTTTGCTTTTAGACCACACCCAGGAATGATCAGGAGTTACTCCTAACTCTGTCCTCAGGAATGACTCCTGGTGATGCCTGGGGCATCATATGGGATGTCAGGGATTGAATTCAAATTGGCTGCCAAACACCCTAACCACTGCACTATCCCTCTGGTTCAAATATGTGCAATTCTATGTCTGAAACTCAAACTTTCTGTTTACTCTTACCAAAAATATTTTAAAGTTGAGGCTAGAGTGGTGGCGCAGTGGTAGGACATTTGCCTTGCACGTGCTAACCTAGGACAGACTTTGGTTCAATCCCCCAGCATCCCATATGATTCCCCAAGTCAGGAGCAATTTCTGAGTGCATAGCCAGGAGTAACCCCTGTTCGTCACCAGATGTGGCCCAAAAAGCAAAAAAAAAAAAAAAAAAAAAAATTTAAGTCTTCTCTACTAGGGAAAATGCTAATTTGACCTTTGATAGATCAGAGGGTGAAAATATGACTTTGAACATGATATACACAGATAAGAGGACTTGACAGCAAGGCCTTAATAAATGAAAACATTCCAGCATTTTTCTCTTCCATTTTTTTCTCTTTACAGTGAAAATATTCAGGATGTCCAGGTCACTATAGGTGATGCCAAATGTGATGTTGAGTATTCCAACAAGACTTGTATCATCTGCTTGACAAATGCTCACAGTTCTTCAGGGAAAGTTCCAGTTCATGTTGACATCAGAGGCATCGGTCTAGCCAAACTGGTAATAGAGCTTTTTGTGTGTAATGAGCATTGCCGTAGAAAGAAGCACGGACAGTATGGGCGGTGAAAGAAATGGTAATGGGGTGTCACGAGCATTTGTACATACATTCAAAGTGATTTCTGTTTTTGTTGCCTAGTTCTAAAATTTCATTATTTCAGATTTTTAAAAGAATTCGGAGGGGCCGGAGAGATAGTATGGAGGTGGAGCATTTGCCTTTCATGCAGAAGGTTCAAATCCCGGCATCCCATATGGTCCCCCGAGCCTGCCAGGAGCGATTTCTGAGTGTGGAGCCAGGAGTAGCCCCTGAGCACCACTGGGTGTGACACAAAAACTAAAAAAAAAAAAAAAAAAAAAAATCTGAATGAAATCTTGATGTTAAAAGTAATGACTTTTTTTCTTCCACGTAACAATGAATTGTTGAGGTGGCTGATGAACTTCTCATTTTTACTACTATATTTATTATAATACCATGAAATAAAACAATCAACACAAAGCAACTTACATTTTAGTAAAGAAGAAAGTGGTTATTTGAGGGTATATTTTTGAGAAACTGAATGAAGAATTCTGAGAGACTGAATTTAAAGTCTCTTTCTCTCTCTCTCTCTCTCTCTCTCTCTCTCTCTCTCTCTCTCTCTCATTTTTACAGGATAATTCTGACTTCCTGTATGTTGATGCTTGGTCCTCCAATTTCTCATGGGGAGGAAAGGCTCCACCAGAGGAAGGATCACTAGTTGTTATCACAAAAGGACAAACCATTTTGCTGGATCAAAATACCCCCATCTTGAAAATGTTGCTTATTCAGGGTAAACTTTTAGTTTCATTTTGTTATTACTTATTTTGGTTTAGGTTATACCTGGCAACACTTAGGGTTTTCTCTGACCTCTCTGTTCAGGGATCACTCTAGACAGTGCTGTGGTAATCTTTGGGGTGTTAGAGATCAGTGTGTACCTTACCTACTGTACTTTCTCTCCATCCTCCCAGAATAAACTTGTTAGTCTATTTATTAGAGACTCTTCTTGAAAATAAAGTTTTATCAAAATTTTATCAAAATGAGTGGCTCTAAGACATCTATAGTTTTCCTATATCTTTAATATGGAATAGAGTTTTTAGTTCTTTCAGTTTAATTCTGCACCCTGTTTTGGTATGAAATAACTTAGTGAGGTTTAGTCAGAGTCTTTTCATGAAACAGACTAGAAAATATCAACCTAGGAGATAGGAGTGATAGCATACCCTTTTTTTTTCTTTCCTTTCTTTTTTTTAAATTTTTCTTATATTTTAAATAGGGACTCTTATCTTTTTCATAGAACCTTGGGACATGGATTACTTTGTTTTACCACATATTTCCATATTTCTCTATAAAACTAAGAAGGAATAAAGAAAGGCTGGGGGTCAGCGGGCCAGGTGGTCTCAGATGCATTGGTGAAAAAGAAATAAGGACAGAACTAAATTTACAAGTCAAAGTCCATGACAATAGAATCAAGAGATTTAAATTTTAACCTAAACTTAAATGGACCTGTTATAATGGCAGACCAGGGGGCAAAAGGTGGTGGCATAGGATACTCTCTGGATCCATGGGTGGAGGGAGGTTGACACTGGTGGTGGGAAGGGCCCTGACTCATTCTATTTCTGAAATTCAACTATGAAGGGCTCTGTAGATCACATGATTTCAATAAAATAAACTTAAAAAAATAGAAAGAAAATATCAACACAGTTAACAGCTATCTAGGTAATGTTAGTGTTAGAACTAGTTACAGTTACCCATTTCCCCAAAACCCAGAGAGACAGAGACTGCCGTTTTGTGATGTAAGTTACATTGGGATTTTATATTTTAATATTTTTACCTGGGTGCCAGGGATCTGACAGTTTCCTGATGGAGCTCATGACTACAGACCCTGAGTGCTTGCTCATTTCTTTCCTCTTTTATACCTTTCAGAGATATTCCATCCAGCATTCCATGCAGCAAACATAAAATCATTCAAAGACAATGTAACAATCTGCCTGAAACACTAGTTTCTTTTTAACTTTCACAGATATCCTGTTTCCCATTCCCTCTGCATTTCTTTTTTTTCTTTTTCTTTTTTTTATTTTTGGGCCACACTGGCGGTGCTCAGGGGATACTCCTGGCTGTCTGCTCAGAAATAGCTCCTGGCAAGCACAGGGGGCCATGTGGGATTTGAACCAACCACCTTTGGTCCTGGATCGGCTGCTTGCAAGGCAAATGTCTCTGTGCTATCTCTCCAGGCCCTCCCTCTGCATTTCTATGTAGGCAATATAGCAGTCTTCATTGACATAGGAGATAATGGTCTTATGTTAGAGCCTATTTCAATGTATAGCATAGATAAACACAATTGTACAAAATGCTTTTACCAGGACTTAATTGATAGCCTAAAAAAAGATGTGAGCAAAGAAAAACAGGACCAGCCTTTTCTTGTTTCTGTCTGTTTTTCTGTGCTCCATGCTCAGGCTCAGGACCTAACTTGTCATGACTATTATTAACCCCAGGTAAATTAAGCAACTTTTTTTTTTTTTGGTTTTTGGGCCACACCTGGTGGCACTCAGGGGTTACTCCTGGCTATGCGCTCAGAAGTCGCTCCTGGCTTGGGGGACCATATGGGAACCGGGGGATCGAACCGTGGTCCATCCTAGGCTAGCGCAGGCAAGGCTGACACCTTACCTCCAGCGACACCGCCCGGCTCCCAGATTAAGCAATTTTTATAATAACAGTTGCAAAAACAAATTAGTATATTAGTCTTATAAATTTTAAACTTTAACAGTAAGAACCTCTTAAAGTTACTTTTTTTTAATAACACTTTTTCAGTATGAGTGTGCCCATTGGCCTATGTACATGTGATACATCACAGAAATAATGGTTTTTCCCATTCAGGAAAATATGGTGTGGTGACTCCCAAGACTTACATAAAATCAATGAGATTAGGGGTCAGGGAGATAGCATGGAGGTAAGGCGTTTGCCTTTCATGCAAAAGGTCATTGGTTCGAATTCCGGTGCCCCATATGGTCCCCCGTGCCTGCCAGGAGCAATTTCTGAGCATGGAGCCAGGAGTAACCCCTGAGCACTGCGAGGTGTGACCCCCCCAAAAAATCAATGAGATTAGTTAAACTCCATGCAAAATGATACCTCAAGTCTGTCTGATTCTCTCATTTTTTCTTGTTAAGCTATCGATTATTACCTAGAGTTCTTTCTGCTTTATGATACTCTGTTCTTGCTCAGTAAAGCTAAATAGATAGAACTTTTACACCTTTTTGTAAAAAAATTCAGTATCATTGGCAAGAGTCAAATGTTTGAGACCTTAGTATTGAAACCATACTGTAATAATTTAATCTGCACAAAACCCATTATAATTTGTTTTGCTTTTCATCTCTAGGTTGAGAGCACTATTAACTTTAGTTTCTATAAAATGTGCCTTTCTCTCATGATTTATGTTTTACAGTTATCTGTTGAGGCCCTGTGCTTGTATTATTAAGTAGTTGCACTATTTAGCAGCATTTAAAATGTCAAAGGGGAAATAATCTGCCTTGGGATTTGATATTCTATCACTGTGTCTATTATTATTTTTTGGAGGCCACCTCTGGAAGTACTTAGGGATTACTCTTAGTAGGTCTCAATGGATCATATGAGGTGCTATAGATTAAAACCAAATAATAAAATGTGCAAGGCAAGTTATTTGTGCTATCTCTGGGACCCTACTTGTGTCTTATCTGAAATTTTTATACAGTGTATTTCCAAAGAATATTGAGTGTAGTTATGTGATTAATGATAAAGGAACAGGAATAAGAAATAGAATTAACTATGTATCTTGCTAACTATATTTTAATAAGTTACCTGTGATATATATCAAAATTTTATCTTGGTAGGTGGGACTCTAATTTTTGATGAAGCTGACATTGAACTCCAAGCAGAAAATATTCTAATTACAGATGGAGGTATCCTTCAGGTATATCATAGAATATAAAATATATTCATTAACAATCTCATTCCATTTCTCTTTAAAATATTATGTGCAAAGTAAATAATTTGTTATTATTCAAGCCTCTCATAAGTTTATCTTTGTGTCTCTGTTATTAGTATAAAAGCTTTTTTTTCCTCTAGGGAAAAGTTAATCAAAATATTCTGACACTTTAAAGACTGAAGTATATTATTAGCAGACAGAATTTAAAATTGCAGGAAAAAATTGCTCTGAGTTGTAGCATAGATGTGCTTTCCAAAATTCTAGCAGAGGATATTTGACAACTAATAAAAGAACAATATCTAGGAAACAATATTGGCAGTTGATCAACAGATATTGGTGAGTAAATCCAATTGTGGGTATGGAGCTTTTCCTTTCAATAATGCTTGTGAAATCTCTTGTAGATTGGGACAGAAGAGTCTCCGTTTCAGCACAAGGCCATCATTACTTTGCATGGACACCTCCGCTCTCCTGAACTCCCAGTATATGGAGCCAAAACATTAGCTGTGCGAGAGGGGACACTGGATCTGCACGGTTGGTGGCTATGAGGAGACTAACTAGTCAGGGACTAAGAGATAATATTTATGTGAAGTACTCTCTAAAGTTGTTTATTGTCCCTACTCAATTTAGTTTCTTTTAATGTTCGTAATGTTTCTTATCTCTTCCATCCCTTCTCTCTCAGGACTATTCTTGGGGAAGCAACCTTTACTCTTCCTACTTTGCATGTGCTCTGGTAACTTTTACCTAAATTAGTTTTTACTGCACTACCTAGTGGCTGTTATCTCCTTCATTATATAGAGGAGGAGATGGCATTAAAGTCTGGAAAGAAAAAATTACAATATCTTAAACTCATGCACATCTCTAAATATAGGGGCTACAGTCCAGTTACTTACCTTTGCCACAAGGCCACATGGAGTAGTATATGTGGTGATAATTTTGGGGACACAAGCATGTAGTGCAGGGACTTGAACTCAGATCTTACACTTGGTCACGGGATCTACTTCTTGAGCTATATCTTTTGCCTTTTAATATTGTACTTTTTTTTTTTTTTTGGTTTTTGGGCCACACCCGGTGATGCTCAGGGGTTACTCCTGGCTATTCGCTCAGAAGTCGCTCCTGGCAGGCACGGGGGACCATATGGGGAACTGGGGGATCGAACCGTGGTCCGTCCTAGGTTAGCGCAGGCAAGGCAGGCACCTTACCTCCAGCGCCACTGCCCGACCCCCGCACATTTTTTATTAAGATGAGTTATTTTAAAATCTGGTTACAAATGTATAAAATATAGCTATAAATATATAGTTCTTTTGATAGTTACAGTCCAGAAAATTACCAGGGTAATTTTTACTTAAAGAAAGCATGACATGAAACATTTGTGCAGAAATCTCGTATTTTGCAACTATCGGTCTCGTGTAAATTTGAATATATATAACATGTATCTTATGATCATAAGTTCTCTAAATTATTCTTAAGTGTATGTACTAATATTTTCAAATACTTCAGATGCTTCATTTCGATAGATCCTCAATCTAAGTAATTCATATCAATTATGACTCATATCAATCAAGATAATAGGCCTTTACCCTTTTGTCTGTAATATCTACCACACTTTAGTTTTGTTCTTTAAAAATGTTTTTTTTTTTTTTTTTTTTGGTTTTTGGGTCACACCCGGCAGTGCTCAGGGGTTACTCCTGGCTCCATGCTCAGAAATTGCTCCTGGCAGGCACGGGGGACCATATGGGGCACCGGGATTCGAACCGATGACCTTTTGCATGAAAGGCAAACGCCTTACCTCCATGCTATCTCCCGGGGGTATTTTTTAACTTAATATGCACAGGGGTTGTAAATCCAATGCTACATCTCTATATGAGCATTCTTCATATTTATTTCTGAGGGAAGTATGACATGCTTATACAATGAACCTTCTCAAAAATGATTCAATCCAGAAAAAAAAAAAGATTAAATTGAATCAAGCTCCATTAATGTCTGGAAAAGTGCAGCTGGCTCAAACCTTGGCTTCTGTGTCACCTCCAGGTCTGCCAATTCCTGTGATCTGGACTCGTTTGGCTTCTACTGCAAAGGCTGGGGATAAAACTTTGGTTTTGCAAGAAGCAGTGACATGGAAAACAGGAGATAAGATCATAATTGCAAGCACTGGACACAGGTTTGATGTCTCTGGGCCTGGGCATTTTGATTTAGAAAAGATTTTATTTTAAAGCAATAGAAGAGGATAATTCAGAATGTTCACAACTGGGGCCTGAACGTTGGCGCAGCAGCAGGGCATTTTCCTTGCACGTGGCTGACCTCGGACGGAATGAGGTTCCATTCCCCAGCGTCTCATATGGTTGCCCAAGCCAGGAGTGATTTCTGAGCACAGAGCCAGGAGTAACGTCTGAGCATCACCGGGTGTGGCCCAAAAACAAAAACAAAAACAAAAAAAAAGAAGAATGTCCACAACTATTTTATTTAAACTTGAAATGCCGGGGTCAGAGAGAGTACAGTGATAAGCAGCTTCCCTATGTCTTCTTCTTTACTGTGGCTTACAAAGCTGTTAATGTTAGGTTTTCATGCAAAAAAACATCTAAGCCCCAAATCTTCCACAGAGTCCTGGTGTCTTTACCCCTCTTTCCACCTGTGGTATCTTCTACCTGAAGACCAGTTCTCAGTTTCTGTTGCCTTCAGCCAATCATTGTCCTCAATTGTGACTCTATATTCTGCATATGACAGCAATCATTTGGTATCCATCTTTTCTGATTAATTTCAGTCAGCATGATGTTTAGTCTCCAGCTCTATCACAGAGCAGGAAACTGCATGATTTCATCTTTTTAAAGTTAAATAATGATCCATTATGTATATTTATCTATTCTTGGATCCTTACCTTAAGTTATTTACAGGTGTTTTTTTTGGTTTTTTTTTTGTTTGTTTTTTTACTATTGTGAATGGTGCTTCAATGAAAATAAGAGTGCAGATATGTTTTCTGAATGGAGTTTTTAGGACCTTGGGTAAAAAGCCAAGAAGCAGAAATGCTGAGTCATTGTGAAAGCTCAATTCTGATTTTTTTTTTTTTTTTGAGAAGTGTCATGTTATTTTCCAAAAGGTCTGCACCAGTGGACATTCCTTCTATGAATGAGTCCATTTCCCTCATCTCTATGCCAACACTGGTTGTTGCATTACTGTGTCCTACTCAGTATTCATATTCCACAGTAGGGTGTGACCTGGTGATGGGATTACTGGATCCCTCCCTACTTGGTATTCCTTCTCCACCCTAGAGTGTGCCCTGGTTCTTGTTAATAAAAGCCTGGGTTTCAGAAAGGCACCGGCTCATTCTTTTTTTTTTGGGGGGGGGGGGTGGGGGGGGTCATACCCGGCAGTGCTCAGGGGTTACTCCTGGCTCCATGCTCAGAAATTGCTCCTGGCAGGCACGGGGGACCATATGGGGCACCGGGATTCGAACCGATGACCTTTTGTATGAAAGGCAAACGCCTTACCTCCATGCTATCTCCCGGGCCCCCAATTCTTCAGTTTTCCTCACTAAGCTGCTTTCCTTCTTAGGAGCAGAAAGTTTATGTGGTGGGATTCCTGAACCCATTCTTGCACCATTTCACTGTGTGGATTATTTCTTGCTTTAACTTTTGCTTCCATATCTGCGCCTCCAGGTCCTAATTTTGGATTCTGTGGTTTCTCTTACAAGTGGTTGTTTCTGTTCTTTGTGGCTGTGGTGTATGCCAGCTTGGTGTGAGATAATATCTCTTTTTTTGTTTCCATTTGCATTTTCCTGATGCAGAATATATTTTTCAGGTGTATTTTGGCTATCTATATAAACTACCTATGTTTCTTCATTGTAGTCTATGGTTTGATTTCTGGCAAGATGTAGTGTTCCACTTAAACCCTGCTCACCCCAGGAGTTCCAGGGAAAGCTCTTCAGGTACCACTAACCCCAGAATGTTGCTCCGGTGATCATAGTCCTTGTAGAAGTGGCACCTCAGGACCTGATCAGTACCTCATTCTGGAATTCTTGCATTGAACTGCCAACTAGTTGGTCAAGTATCTTGGTAGGGATTTCTCAATCTCCTGAGCATCACTTGGGAAGAGAAAAACAAAAAATTAGAAAAATTAGAAAACATGAAAACCTCTCATAAAGAAGCAAAAGCATCCACATATATACTTGTTAAATATTAACATTGGGAGTGTTATATTTATTAAATTTTAAAAAAGAAAATAATTTAATTTGAGCCTCTGAGAAATATATTTGCATGTTTTAAGTGGTTTTTAATTTAGGTTCCCATCTAAGGTTCTTTTTGAAAAAACAAATTTGCTCTTATCACTTATAAACCTTAGACTTAAAACTTTACTAATTCATTAATGTACATGAAAATGTAGATGGGCTTCTTTTTTAGGAGTTAAAGAACTTGTTTCTAAGCAGCCAGTAAGCTCTATCTTTTTCTCAAGTGGGTATTTCCGATGGAACAAAATTACCACTATTGAGTAAGGGAAAGAAATTATCAGAGAGTTAGTGATGAGCAACTTGACCTTTTACATATCTGACATTTTGTAATTGAAATAGATGATAGCCCTTAATTTTTATTTAATTATATATGTTAGCGAATAAGAAATAAAGAACTAATAATATGTTTGTATCAAGCATATTACTGGGAGAGAGACCAAGAGTAGGTTTATTTTTGTTTTATTGTTCAAATGTGAATATATTTATAAATTGGATAAAATTGGATATATTTATACTTATCAGAGGAAAAATAAAAATTGACAAATAACAGCTAAATTATACTAAGGTTGTGACTCAAGAATTAAAATTCAAGTTGGCATTTTGAATGTGCCATTTTCCAACTTACAAATAGACTTGCAGATGTTAGAATAAGTTAAATATATATACTCATCCTTTTAAGTACATTTCTTTTGCCTTGGAAGAAATTTTAATTACAGAATGGCTAGGGGGCCGGGCGGTGGCGCTGGAGATAAGGTGCCTGCACTAACCTAGGACGGACTGCAGTTCGATCCCCCGGTTTCCCATATGGTCCCCCGTGCCTGCCAGGAGCGACTTCTGAGCAAATAGTCAGGAATAACCCCTGAGCGTCACCGGGTGTGGCCCAAAAACCAAAAAAAAAAAAAAAAAAATTACAGAATGGCAAAATCAAAAAGCTGCAAAATGATAGGGCTTAATAATTGATTAGAAAGTCCTTTTTAAAAAGTTCTCACTTATAGTTTTCTTATATGAAATTTAAATGTTTAGAATGTAATAAAATATTGAATTTTATTTAGATTTTTTGTTTTCTTTAGAAAATTAAATTTTTTATTTTGAAATTTTATTTTAGAAGGTAATAAAATATTGAACTGTTCTCATTACTATAGCTAGTATAACCTGTTTACAGTAATAATCTATATGATTTTGAACCATAGTTAACCACACCTTAAGTACCTTTCACCTATATCCTATGTATCTTCTACTCTACCTCTTCACACTCTCCTCTCCACCTTCAGAGAATTGAATTTTAAGAACTAAGAACCAAGTAAATTTTCTCCAAGTCTAATTCAGAGTTTACTAGTTTACTGGTAAATTCTATTTGAGAGAGTTTTTTGGTTTTGTTTATTTGTCTTGTTTTATGGACCACATCTGCAGATTTTCAAGGTTACTTCTGGCTCTGCACTCAGGAGTTACTCCTAGTGGTGCTCAAGGGACCATATGGGATACCAGGGATTGAACTGGGGTTGGCTGTGTGCAAGACAAGTGCCCTACCCAATGTACTATTGCTCCAGCCCAATTGTTTGAGAGTTTGTGAGGTAAGAGAATCAGAGAGATGATACAATGGTGATAATAATTTCCTTGCACATGGCCTACCCTTCAATCCCTCACACTGCTTAGGATCCCCTGAGCACTTCCAGGAGAATCTCTGATGTATAAAGACTGGCCCCTGAATTTCTCTTAACCCCCAAAAAAAGAATACTACTTCTTGGTTTCCTCCCTGGCACCACAATCTTGGTGACCCCAGAACAGTATTAGACCCAGCACTGAACTGACAGGCCTGCATCACCTGGCCTGGGACTCTCTGACCCACTGACACTGGTTAGGCCTCACCAAAAGAAGGAGCTTCTATATTTGAAGTCAGTCTGCCTGGGCCCAGCTCCCAGAAATACCTCTTACTAGGCTTACTCATGTTATTTCACTTTGCTTTGTTTCAATATAATTGGGAGGCTATGACATTTATCCCAGAATTATCCTAAGATTTTTTAGGAATTAAGTTGCATACTTTGCATGTAGTAGACCTGGTTGGATTTACAGTACCACTAATGGTCCCCTGAGTACTCCTGAAGTGTATCCCAAGCACAGAGAAAGGAATAAATCCTGAGCTCCACTGAATGCATTCCAAACCACCTTAAGTAAGAAGAGTTTCTCAACTTCAATGTGAATTTTAGATAGTAATTCTTGACTATGTGGCACAGAAACATCCTTGGCTACTCTTCACTGGGATCTCAGTAGCACCCTCCACTTGTGACAACCCAAAATGTGTAAAAGCATTGCTCCCTGAAAGAAAAGATCATACTCACTTAAGAATTGTTTTGTGTGATCACCCAAGATGTAGATAAATAGTTCTTTTGAATATTTTCTAGAGTTACTACAACTCTATGAACAAGTGAAGCACTTTGGAAAATAATGAAGTGCATCATCTATAAATTATATTGTTACTGATTTGGGGGGAAGTCACATCTGGTGGTCCCTGTGTGCTACTCTAACCGCCATGATCAAAGCAGCTATGGTTCCTGATATTGTTCTGCGGAACCATGTGATACCAAGGCTAGAGCACAGGCTTGCTTGCGAAACATGCAATCCATCCCACTGAGTTATTCTTTTTCAGACTCTTTAGATAGTCTTAGGAAAGAGTAAAGTACTCCTTTTCAATACTCTGCAATGGATTGTGATATTCACACCTTTTCTATTTAATACATGAAGTGTTCCAAATAACATTTATACACCAACTGTTATGGATTTTTGTGGGGTTTTGTTGTTGTTGTTTGTTTTGTTTTGGGGCCGCACCCAGTGATGCTCAGAGGTTACTACTGACTATGCACTCAGAAATTGCTGCTGACTTGAGGGACCACATGGGATGCCAGGGGATCAAACCACTGTCCATCCTGGGTCAGCTGCTTGCAAGGCAAATGTCCTACTGCTAAGTCATCACTCTGGCTTCTGTTACGTTGATTTATATTAGATAAAGTATTTTGTTCTTTTTTTTATAGACATAGTCAACGAGAGAATGAACAAAGAACCATTGCATCTGTATCTGCTGATGGCACAAACATAACATTGGCTGATCCACTGAATTATACACACTTAGGAATCACTGTCACACTCCCTGATGGAACACTGTTTGAGGCAAGAGCAGAAGTTGGAATTCTTACAAGAAATATTTTGATAAGAGGATCCAATAACATGGAGTGGGATAACAAAATTCCAGCATGCCCAGATGGATTTGATACAGGTAATGTTGGCAGCTCTTGGTTATCACAGGTATCAACTTAAAATGTTTCCAGACATTACATATCTATTCCCAGAGGGTACCGTAAATTAGAACCCCTAGACTATTTTATGTTTGAATAATAGGTCTCAGATATGATGCTCTAGGTTAACAAGTGTTATTTCTTATTTGAGTTGCTTACATGGGCCCCAAAGAGGTTTCTGCTCACTGTGATATCCCAGGATCTAGACTCATAGAATAATAACATAAAAGATAAGATTCCATCCAACTTGGTTTCTGTGATCTCTGAAACAGGAAACAAGAAAATTAGAGAGTCAAACACTGGTCTTTAAACTTGGATCTTGAAGTGACACTTGTCTCTTCTATGTGTCATTAGTCATAATTTATTTCATTCACTTCTTTGAAGGAAGTGAGCTACTATTAGCCCCTGAATATTCAGAAGTATAAGAGAACTGTTACTAATGAAGTTTGATGATATTTGCTTCTCATATACACTTCTTATATACTAATATTTATGGAATATGATAGGCTTCAGTATGTTCATTAATACCATTAAATGCCTATAAGCTAGTGGATAAGGCATACAACGTGTGCTAGAGATATATTACAAGAGACTTGTATTCAGTTGACTGTTGTTCAATCCCCAACACAGCATATGTTGTCTCTCCAAGCACTAACAGGAGTAAACCTTGAATGGCAGAAAAAAAAAGAAAAACCAAAAAGAGAGAGAAGAAAGAATTTAGATATAGACTTTTCTTTATATGAGAAATATAAGACAAAGCTCATTAGATTTAATGTCATATGCCCTGAGTTCTGATTCCAGTTTATCTTCGCAAGTCTCATCCTGCCCATCAGACCTCATTACATCCTATCTAAAATAAGACTATTTCCTATTCTGTCTACTTACTACAGTTGTAAGAATTAAGTGAGAAAAATATATCTAGTTTTTCACTTCTGGGTTACTTTCACATGTGGGTTGCATGACAATGTGAACATTAAGAACTATTTGTTGTTCTTTGGGGGTCACACATGGCAACGATAATTTTATTCCTGCCCCCGTACTCAGGAATTACTCCTGGTAGGGTGGAGAGGATCATATGTGGTATCAAGGATCAAACTTGAGTTAGCCTCATGCAAGGCAAGTGCTCTGCCTGCTATATTGTCTCTCTGGCTGTAAGGGTTAAGAATAGTTGTTGAAGGAAAAGGGTTTTGAATGTGCAACAACCAAAAATTAAATCAAAATCAACCACATCATGAATCCAAGGTGTTACTGGAAGCACTTGCCCAACTTGCCTTTTTCAGGCACAAGGGGATTGTCAGTGGGAAAAATCTAAGAAGCCATGCTGTGTAGTCCAGTGTTTCCTATGGTTGGAACCAGTCAGAGCTGAGATAGTAAGTAGTTCTGGGTACAACTAAGGGCACTTACCATTCCTTCTCTTGGAGAAGGCAGATTTCCAGGTGATATTGATGAAAAGCTGTCAGTAGGCTAAAGAGCCTTCTATTTTGGACCTATATAAGGTATTAATACAATATTGTGTTCATCTCCACATCCTGGGGAAAAGAAGTTTCAAAGATGATGAGACAAAATGCCTTTATCGGGACTCATTCAGCCAAATATTCATTATAGTATCTCTGAAAAATACTGTGGTAAGTACTTTAGAAAATGTAAATGAGACTAGGACTAAATAATGAGTGTTCTTATAATCTAGAGGAAGAAATGATGAATGCAAACAGTTATGTCTCTGGATGAGATGTAAATGATATGTGAGTAAAATAGAATTATATAATAGCACAAGACATATATATACACGCTTGAATATGAGAAGTAAGTGCTTGATGATTTTAATATGTTGATGTGGGTCTCTTTATGGTGTTGTCAAAAATGTTTTAAAGGTGAATTTGCTACACAGACTTGTTTCCAAGGAAAGTTTGGAGAAGAATTAGGAAGTGATCAATTTGGTGGTTGCATAATGTTTCATGCTCCGGTACCTGGAGCTAACATGGTAATTGGAAGATTAGAATATGTGGAGGTAAGCGCCATTATTATAAATAGTTTGCCAAAGGCTTCCCGTTCAATAAATGTGTTTGAGTTCTTACGCTGTGCCAGATGTGATTTATAATCATGCAAGATAAGAAAAAGCATGAAATCTTTAAATGCTAAACTGGAAACACCTAGAACAGAAACAGGTAGGGAATTTATGCAATTGATGCCTGCCTTTCATTAATTTTCATGAGACTTCATGAAACATGCATATTCTATGGTCTGAGTGGTTCCCAGGGCCAGTCTAAGTGTGAAATATCACTGGTTAGTGTTATAACTAAAGAATAGAATAAGTAGATGCCTTAATATTTTATTTCTAAACTTCACAGAAACATATCACATACACAAATGCACATTCCCATGTGCAGGTTATCTTCTGAATTGATATATTTTTCTCTTCTTTTTGGTCTCCCAAGCAGTGCTCAGGAGATTGGAGTGCCCCAAAGCAATCCTCTGCTAACCAGAAGGAGGTTGAATACAAGGACACAAGGACACAGGGCTACTCAGACTTTGCCATACTCGGGTTACTGGGGCTGTCCTACACAGCTTAAGTAACCATGTGGTACCAGGAACTGTATGAGTGTCTGACACATGTTGCATATGTAGCCAAGCCCCCTAAATTAGATGTTTAGGTCTACATTTAGGTCTTTTACCAATAGAAAGTGCATTATTGCATATAATAGTACATGCAAGGCAACTAACCAGGTTTCATTCCCAGTACTATTTATGATTCTTTCAATACTGCCAGGAAGGATCTCTGGCCTAGAGAGCCAAGAGTAAGCCCTGAGCATTGTTAGGTATGGTATAGTCCCCCCTAAAAATCAGGAAAAAATAGAAGACAAAGAAGGAAAGTTCATTATTAATAAGATATTAACTCTAAATTCAAACCAACATAGTTTTAAATGGGACTTGTGAACATGAGCAAACTTTTCATTCTTATAAGCTTCAAATCTTTATCTAGAAAATGAATTTCAGGACTGGAGATGAAGTCCAGTGATCATATACATGCTTTGCATAGATGAGGCACAGGATTTGATGCAAAGCACATGCAAAAAATGAAATCAATACTGCTTGAAATGACAAGTATACACATTTATTATTTGGAGATTATGCTAAAGGCAACTGTATATCAAACATTTAGAAAGTGTTTGTTTCATTAGAATCAAAGTGAAGAATGAAAAGATTTTAAAGATATTTATTTTGCTAAGCACAAAGTTTATATGTAAAACAGTAGAAGTAAAAGAAAGTTTTGTGGGGCTGGATCCCCAGAGCCAAGAGTAACCCATGAGCATCACCAGGTATGGCCAAAACAACAACAACAATAAAATTTTGTTGATTCTTTTTATATCAAGTTTAGGCTCTAATATAGTGAATAAATAAATTTGTTAAAAAAAATTCAAATGGTGGGGCCCAGGAGATAGCATGGAGATAAGGCTTTTGCCTTTCATGCAAAAGGTCATCGGTTCAAATCCCGGTGCCCCATATGGTCCCCCGTGCCTGCCAGAAACAATTTCTGAGCATGGAGCCAGGAGTAACCCCTGAGCACTGCCGGATGTGACCCAAAAACCACACACACACACACACACACACACACACACAAGGAAAAAAATTCAAATGGTAAACATGAATAAATTTTTTTTTCATAATATTTTTTTTGTTATTTTGGTTTTTGGGCCACATCCGGTGACACTTAGAGGTTACTCCTGATTATATGCTCAGAAATCGCTCCTGGCTTACAGAACCATATGGGACGCTAGAACTTGAACTGAGGTCTATTCTGGGTCAGCCCCATGCAAGGCAAACGCCCTACTGCTGTGCTATTGCTCTGGTTCCAATTTCTTCATAATCTTTCATGATTTAAAATTTATTTATTATAATACATTTATTATACTTTACTTTTTATAATAAAATAAATGTATTCATAATAATATGAGACTAAAGGAAATATAAACTAGGAAAACTATAAATTTAGGTCTCTCAAAATAGTTGTGGGTTTTTTGTTTGTTTGTTTTGGTTTGTGGCCAAACCCAGTGATGCTCAGGGGTTACTCCTGGCTCTACACTCAGGAATTACCACTCACGATGTTCAGGTGAATATACAGGATGCTGGGGATCAAAGATTAGCATATGCAAGGTAAGAGTCTTAAATGATGTGCTATCAGGCTAAATATCTGTGATTTTTGCTTTGGCAGATATCCCATGGTGGCCAGGCTTTCCGGTTGGGACGGTATCCAATACACTGGCACCTGCTTGGAGATTTACAGTTTAAATCTTATGTGAAGGGCTGTGCAATTCACCAGACCTATAACAGAGCCATTACTATTCATAACACACATCACCTTCTGGTTGAGAGAAATATTATCTATGACATCAAGGGAGGAGCATTTTTTATAGAAGATGGTATTGAACATGGCAATGTCCTTCAATATAACTTGGCAATTTTTGTCCAGCAAAGTACAAGTCTTTTGAACGACGATGTGACCCCCGCTGCATTTTGGGTCACCAACCCAAATAATACCATACGTCATAATGCAGTTGCTGGAGGCACTCACTTTGGCTTTTGGTATAGAATGAATAATCACCCCGACGGACCATCATTTGACCGAAACATTTGCCAAAAAAGAGTTCCTCTTGGAGAATTTTTTAACAACACTGTTCACTCTCAAGGCTGGTTTGGATTATGGATATTTGAGGAATATTTCCCCATGCAGACAGGATCTTGTACATCCACAATCCCAGTCCCTGCAGTATTCAACTCACTCACTACTTGGAATTGTAAAAAAGGAGCTGAATGGGTCAATGGAGGTTCCCTTCAATTCCATAACTTTGTGATGGTGAATAATTACGAGGCTGGCATTGAGACCAAAAGGATCCTGGCTCCGTATGTTGGAGGATGGGGTGAAACCAATGGCGCAATGATTAAAAATGCCAAAATCGTTGGTCATCTTGATGAGCTGGAAATAGAGCCTACATTTTGTACTCTGAAAGGTCTGGTTCTCCCATTTAGTGAAGGCTTGACTGTATCCTCCGTGCACTTTATGAACTTTGACCGTCCCAACTGTGTAGCTTTGGGAGTGACCTCTATCACAGGAGTTTGTAATGAGAGATGTGGAGGATGGAGTGCAAAATTTGTTGACATTCAGTATTTTCATGTATCCAACAAGGCCGGTTTCCGCTGGGAACATGAAGCGGTTCTCATTGATATTGATGGCTCACTTACAGGTAATGTTTTCTTTCAGTTTTGCTTTGTTTTGTTTTGGTGCCACACCTGGCAGTGCTCAGGAATCATTCCTGGCTCTGTGCTCAGGAATTATTCCTGGTAGGCTCAGAGGGCCATACCAGGTGCCAGGGATGGAACCCAGGTTGGTGTGTGCAAAGCAAAACTCTCTACCTACTATACTATCGCTCTGGGTCCCTCTTTGAATTTCAGATCAGAGGTTTTAGAAACAGGTTTGTATTAGCACTGAGAGTTGAATTGTCAAACCACAATCATGTGAATCCCAGATCTTATCCAGAATCACACTTCACCAACGATTTAAGGACATAAGGCATCCCTAGATTCAGATGAGAAATTATTTCCTTGAAGAGTCCCAAATTGTGATTCATTATATAATTCATATATAATTATATAAAGATGTTATATATTATCATATATAATAACATATATTATTAAATAGTAATATGTTATTATAGAAATATATTATCCATTCATATATCTTTAGTCTTCTACACGTGCACTTTGGTTAAATATTAACCACAAATTTTTTTTAGACTTTATCACTGTATAAAAAATATGGAACGCTTTACGAATTTTCGTGTCATTTTAAGCAATATCAATGGTTACATTGGTCACAAAAGGAAGACTTTTCCATTGTAGGATTTCTCCATTCTACACCCATTTTTCACTATAAACAGCTTGGCTATCTAAATTCTTCAGCCAGTCATGCTCATGTAACCTTATAAATTCCAGGTGTATTTCTTATGTGGACAGATTTAACACATCCTGCTGAAATATTTAAAAGAGAAAAAATTAGTTTTGCAGTTAACCTATTTCTTTCTAATCCTTACTCTAAATTTGGAGGGGGGTCAGACCCGGCAGCTCAAGGGGTTACTCCTGGCTCTATGCTCAGAAATCACTCCTGGCAGGCTCAGGGGACCATATGGGATGACAGGATTCGAACCACCATCCTTCTGCATGCAGAGCAAACGCCCTGCCTCCATGCTATCTCACCAGCCCCCTCACTCTAAATTTTTAATTATTCCACAGAATATGTCAACTCTAGCACAAAGTTCCACATATTTTATTACATCAAGTTTGATGTCAATGCATTCAATACACTTAGATTTTAGAACTTTGTATGACTCCAAATTTTCATGTAAAACTTGCCTAAAAGGATAACAAGGTTATGTGTGTATGTTACACATAAAACCTAAGGAGAAAGACAGTTGACAAGTTAAACCCAACAGATGTTCTCAATTTGCTTTTGAAAGTCTCTTTGAGAGGAAGAAGAATATCTCTGTTGATAATGAGACAGGATGTATCAACTATAGATATAGATAGCCTCCTTTTCTACTTGTGACTTTAACAGGAAGAAAAATGGGTGATTTTACTCTATTTACATATGCATGCATATATATGTATATATATATATATATATATATATATATATATATATAAGTCTATATAGGGTAGGGTGTTTGCCTTGCACGCAGCTGATTCGAACAGATGATGGTTCAAATGCCGGCATCCCATATGGTCCCCCAAGCCTGCCAGGAGCGACTTCTGAGTGCAGAGCCAGGAATAACTCCTGAGCGCTGCCAAGTGTGACCCAAAAATCAAAACAAAAGAAAAATGTCTGTGTAGTCTTTATATTTTTGTTTTATTTGTTTGGTGTCACATTCATCTCAGGTGTTAATCCTATCTGTATGATAGTGGGATGCTTCCAGCCAGGGCGCAAGGTGGTGACAAGGATATTTTTCTAAGAAATATGACATGATTTTGGTTTCAGTCTGTTGATCACAGCATAGACTCTATGGTCAGACTGCCCATAGTTAACCTTTCCATGTGTTCTTGAGCAAAGTACAAGTCTCTTGTATCTACTTGTGTCTCTTGTGTTCCTCTTCCAGTTACCTCCAAAATAAGTTGCTTCCAAAATTAGAGTCAACTGCAAAGTACCTTTGTGAAGTCCACCACCCACACACAAACAAAATTTTACCAAGATTTAGGTTTCATGTGTGGTACTCTAGCAAGACAATATTTGAATTATGAAAAATTCTGCTTTGTTCTACTTCATTTTCTAATGTGAACTAGGAAACATGTTGCTGTGGTCATTTTTGTTTGTTTGTTTGTTGTTGTTATCAAACCACAGCTGGCAGTGCTTGACTCTGCATTCAGGAATCACTCTTGTTGGGCTCTTGGTGGACCATATGGGATACTGAGGAATGAACTCCAGTTGGCTGCATGCAAGGCAGATGCCCAAACTACTGTATTATCTCTTGACCCCATTGTGTCCATTTCTTAGGTCGCAAAGGACATACTGTCATTCCATACAGTTCTTTGTTGGATCCTTCTCACTGTACTCAAGAGGCCGAATGGAGCTTTGGGTTCCCTGGGTCTGTCTGCGATTCTTCAGTTAGTTTCCATCGTTTAGCATTCAACAAGCCTTCTCCAGTATCTCTGCTTGAAAAGGATGTTGTTCTTTCAGACTCTTTTGGTAAGTGTCACTGTAAACCACTAATTTCATTGTTTTTTTTTTGTCTTTTTTTGTTTTCTTTCTTTATTACCTTTATTTAAACACTGTGATTACAAATATAATTGTAGTTGTATGATTACAGTCATATAAAGAACACCCCCCTTCACCAGTGCAGGATTCCCACCACCAATTTCCCAGATCTACCTACTCCCCACCCCACCCACACTTGTACTTGAGACAGGCTTTCTTTTTCCCTCATTCATTCACATTGCTATGATAGTTTTCAGTGTAGTTATTTCTCTAACTGCACTTATCACTCTATGTGGTGAACTTCATGTCATGAGCTGCACTTACATGGGAATTTGGGTGGAAATAAGGCTTGGGACTGAGACAATAACATCTTAGACATGAGCTTTGTAGGGCAGTATCAAGGTCACAATACAAAGGAGAAAAAATTTCCAATGACTTTCCCAACATAAACCAGTGCTAGAATGGCCCAACCACCTCCCAAAGCACATTCCAATTAGTGTAGGGAGAGGTAGGGGGAAAACCTGTTGACCCCTATAGAGTCCACCTAGAACAGCGCCTAGGGAAGGCATGAAGTCCATCTGAGCTGGCACCCAGGGAAGGCCTGGAGTCAGGGGAAAAAGACAAGGACAGCTGGGGGCCTGCCAAGCCTCCAGCACTCCCCAGGCTAGGGAGAAAGACTCCTTTTTGGGGCCTCCCCAAACCCTATACCTGGCAAGAGCTGGTCTCCAGAACCAAAGAGGAAACCGGAAGCCAGATGTCTGCCTGTCCTTCATTCCATGCACCTCCCCTGTGGAGTATGGAGGGAGTGGGGAAGCCTGAGAACCACTAAGAGTCCACCTGAACCCACTTCTGGCCATCTGAGCTGGCACCGAAGCATGGCCTGGAGTCAGGGGAAAAAGACAAGGACAGCTGGGGGCCTGCCAAGCTGTCTTGAGTGGCTATATATATGCTATCTATAATGTGAAAAAATAACATTTTTATCAGAAGCTGAGATGAAATTAATAACACTCTGGATTTGCACTAATACTTGGGCACAATATTTAAATGAGTAAGTTATCTCCAGATAATATCACAGGCAAACAGTAGAGCAAGAGAATTAGAAAACCCTTGTAGTAAGTCTGTGAAAATATATCATGTTCCCTGCCATTGAAGGCAAATGATTTTGATTATCTTCACTGATTGAAATGAAATGTGGAATATTCACTAGGTTAGTGGCTACACCCCTAATGCTAGCAGTAGCTAATTTACTGATTTGTTTCAGTAAAACATGTGTCTCTGATGTCACTTCCTGATTAGATTCCATTGATTTATTGTCATTATTCCTGATTCAACTGCTCCAAACAGACAAACAGGGTCAATGTGATCAGAATTCTCTTGGAACCTTGATTACGGAACTGAAATTTTATCTTCGTCTCAAAGGACTGTGATTATTTTTGTTTGTTGTTTTCAGTTAGGAAGAGGGTGGGAAGGCATAGTTCTTAGAATTCCACACTATCTTATTTTCCACATTTGCCGTTACTCCATTAATTAATGGAGGAAACCTCTGTAGCAATTCTTTCAGTTACTACATTTTTATGCTCCATTTTTAAGTATTAGCAATTTACTAGTTACTAAGCGTATCTATTCTCATATCTGACTGGCAACTTGGACTATATGTGTGTCTTTTTATTATTCCATCAATTAATTCTTCACCTTTCTAGGACTTATTTTTAAAAAAATATCTAGCTGTATTTAATCTATTATCACAAATGCCCTATGTAAATTTTGTAAACTCAAGGAAGTATTGATGAGCCAATACTTGAACAATTCTATAAAATATAGTCTTCAACATTTCCTGCATACATCTAAATTTTGGAACTCCTTTATGGGTATAGGTAAACTTGTGACCAGGATCCAACAGAAACAAAATAAAAAAACTTAGCTATAGATATATTATCAATAGAATCCATTGTCTCATAGCTTTGTAGCAACATTAACCACTTTTTCAATATATTGCAACCAAATAATGACTTATAAATACTACTATGATTTCTAAGTTTCTAATTTTAATGATATTTACAAGATAAAAACTTACAGGTTGAAACTGAAATTATTCGTTTTTGACATAAGCTAAAGAAATTATTGAGAATTTGTAGCATGTGTTACATCCTAGGTGTCACATCCTAGGTGCCAACATTGTTTCTAATTCATCAGGACATATTGAAATATTGTTGTTTCCTACTATTTTATCAAATCTCATTATTAAAATATTTCTTGTAAGAATTTTAACATCTCTATAAGATAGAACTGTGAAAGAAACCATAAGATAGACCAGTTAACTTAGTGGTCTCTGTGAAACTGGGCAAAGATTCATTTTATCATCTGTTCTTCATGAGTTCCCACTCTGGCCAGTAGAGTCTGCCATCATGGTGGTACTTAGCATGTTTGTATCAATTCTGAGCTGGAATATACTAATACTTGGGAGGTATGGAAAATTCTATTCAATCATGTGAAGGAAAAGTATTTTTATACTCTTTAATATTTAGAAGTGATAAATAATTTATGATGTGGCTCTTCATCCTCAGTGGAGGTGATCTCAATCTTAAAATTGCTTGGATTTGGAAACAGGTAAGAAACAATAAATTGTAGTTCTGTTCTCCACGACCTTTGTGATTTTATTCCTCTTTATTCCGTGGTAGCAAAATAAAAATCCACATGTTGTAAGACCACCCCAGCCACAGTATTTCTTTTTTTTTTTCATTTCTTTTTTTATATATATTTTATTTAAACACCTTGATTACATACGTGCTTGTGTTTGGGTTTCAGTCAGGTAAGGAAAACCACCCATCACCACTTCAATGTTCTTATCACCAATGTCCCAAATCTCCCTCCTCCCCACCCAACCCCTGCCTGTACTCTAGACAGGCTTTCCATTTCCCTCATGCATTCTCATTATTAGTACAGTTCAAAATGTAGTTATTTCTCTAACTAAACTCATCACTCTTTGTGGTGAGCTTCATGAGGTGAGCTGGAACTTCCAGCTCTTTTCTCTTTAGTGTCTGAAAATTATTACTGCAAGAATGTCTTTCATTTTTCTTAAAACTCATAGATGAGTGAGACCATTCTGCGTTTTTCTCTCTCTGACTTATTTCACTCAGCATAATAGATTCCATGTACATCCATGTATAGGAAAATTTCATGACTTCATCTCTCCTGACAGCTGCACGGTATTTCTAAATCCTAAATCGCTGGGTCTGAAGAAGCAGGGTAATGGCAAAAAATTCTAAACCAATCCAGTTAGGAGAGAGTCATTGGAGTCAGTCTGCTTTTTACCTCATGGCCTCTCTGCCTCAGCCTAAAGCCAGACCTGCTTTCTTTATTCAAATTCCCAATACCCCCAGGGGGGAGGTGAAGTGAGATAAAAGTACAATCCAGTGGGCTTTTACATATCAAAGGAAGAGGTTTTAGGAAGAAACAAGTTAGGGGACACCTTTGTTTAGGGTTGTTAACTAGTCTATCTTATAATTGACCACCTTAATAGCTACCCACCTACATCTTTTTTTGGAGCTCCATGATCAGCTCCTACTAAATTCTGTAGGTCAGGACACTGACTATTCTTCTGGTAAGTAGCCTCTCTATCTACTAGAAACTATTGGACTCATCCAAGCTACTTTTTTCCTAATGGTTAAACACTACCCTTTTCTCCTTTGATATCATTCTTTCCACCATCTTTGGGGACCCAGTGGCACTGCATCTTCCATTGAGATCTCCAGTATTTAGAGACCATATGGCACACAGTGCTATTGAGCTTCAGAGAGATAGAATGAGAGATTCTGTTCCCACTCTAGGAATGAAGATATGTGTTGAAGGCAGTGGTATGTGAATCCACTGGTAGAGAGAGAATGGGCTGCTTGACTGAAGTTATGTCCTTGAGTTAAGTGATGCAGAAAGAAATAGAAAATCCTCTATTGCCCTATGGGAAGAGTACTGAGACTAAGTACTTCACTTCATCTTCCTTCTTCCCTCTTTTCCCCCTGTTGTTCAAATGCAAGGAGAATGCAGTAAATGTGCAGTTACTTTACCAATATTTATTGTGAGAACATTATTTCTTAGGTTTCATTTTAAATATACTTCCTAGGCTTATTTTCTTAGAATGAATTGAAAGGTCAGATAGCTGCTATCTGAATCTAAATCTCAATAGCTTAATATCATAAACCCAGAAGCCATTATATTTTTCTGCTCTTCAGAAAGGAGCAATTTTATTTAAAATTTTAGGTCAATGGTAAAATAGATAATGTTTTTAAGTACCTATGAATCTTTTTGTATTAATTAAAATTAACAAATTAAGAAAGAACCAAAATATAAAATGTAAATGAATTTGTTGGTCTTGTTTTGTTTGGGGGTCATACCTGGCAATGTTCAGGATTTATGTTTGACTTTATGTTCAGGGGTCACTCCTGGTGAAAGCATGGGGGATCATATGGAATTTTTGGGACTGAACTCAGGCGAGCCATATGCAAGGCAACTACCCTAATTCAATGTACTATCACTTACATCCCCAAACAAATTATTTTTATAATAATTTTATTTTGACCAAAGTGGATTACAAATCATTAACAGTAAAATTTTAGGCACATAAGGACATTGAATCAAGGGTATTTCCACCACCAATTGTCCTCCCTCTACCCCCATTCCCAGCTTGCATCCCATATCCTCCTCCTTTGCCCCCCAGACTGCTAGTATAAGTGGTCCCCTCTGGTCTAGCTTGTTGCAGATTGGGTATCGATCCTGTTGTCATTGACTTTTATTTGGTATCTAAGTCTGATCATTTTTTATTTTTGTTCAATGTTCATAAACTGTTTGGTCTTGGTACCCTCCAATATTTCCCCCCTCAATTTGTGAAGCAGAACAAGATGGTTCAAGTTATGTGGTTCTATTTGAAGGAAAGAAGAAAAAAAGGGGGGGCAAAAATCAAACAAGCAAAAAACAGGAGGAGTCCTTCTAGAGGCTATAAATATAGGTTTAAGAGAAGAAAGGGAAAAAGGAAGAATAACATAACAACAATAGAAAAAAAATCAAACTAAAAACTTAAAAAGCACCACAGCAATAAAGACAACAACCAAACAATACTCCTGGTCCTGAAATAAAAACAAAACAGAGCACACCAATGTAAAACAAAACAAGACAAACAAGAAAAAACAAACAACAACTAAGAAATTAATTTGTGCTGCCTCTTCTTTTTTTTTTTTTTTTTTTTTTTTGCATAGGCACAGTAAATATTGGGGAGATTAGAAAAGAAATTCCCTTGCCTAAGAGATACAGGGTTTTTCCACCTTTGAAGTATATACTGTTATGGGCATAACTCCTGGCTCTGTACCTGTTCTTTTACTCTCCCCTAGGTCCTTTATTCAGTGGATAAGGCTGAAGAATCCCCCAGCCTTCCTCAGACCCTTGCTTTTATGGACAAGAATCAGGTACCACCCTAGGGTGGGAGCAGAATACCAACTAAGGAATAATCCAATACACTATAACCAGGTCACACCCTAGGATGGGTACAATAATTGATTAGGGTAGGATCAGTAAGATAATAATCTTATGGAAATGCTTTCATATATAACACTTCAGCATTCTTACAAAATTGTAAAGAGATTTCCAATGTAACATAAAATCCCATAAGCAATAAAAAGAGGAGAAAGCAAAAGAAAATAGAATATGAACAATTAATGCATATATTATATATATTGTAATGTATCTTTTGAAACATTCGACTGAGGTTTTCCAGTATAGCCTCATAGCCAAGGCATCATTAAATGAAATAGGTTGGGCTGGAGCAATAGCACTGTGCTAAGGCATTTGCCTTGCACGCGGCCAACTCAGGATGGAGCCCAGTTTGAATCCCAGCATCCCACAAGGTCCCCTGAGCCTTCCAGGAGCAAATTCTGAGCACAGAGCCAGCATTAACCCCTGAGTACTTCAGGGTGTGACCACCCCCCAAAAAAGAAATAGATTTCCATAGTGAGAGTTCAGGTATCAAGTTTTTTTACTTATAGAATGTGTGTGGTATACTCAGTGATTCCGAGTGATCTGATATTTATTTCCTAAGCACTTCCATATGGAACTTCCATTAGCATTTATTTTTCAATTTTTTATTAAATACTGAGAGAACTCATAAACCCCACAAAGAATCAGAACATATTATTTAATATACTGCAAATCAATAATTTTATTGAATTAAAGTCTTAAAAACATAGAAATGAAATGTAACTTCTAGACACTTTACTTAAATAATAAGTACTTTTTCCTCTGGTGGTAATAATCTGCTTCTTTTACTTGTCTTTCCCTAAGGAATAAAGGCTCCATCTCAATTCAAAATTCCAAGTGTAAAAACATTGTAAGTTACAGTTAATATGATATAAAACTCCGAACCCTTCAGTTAAGTCTTTTAGAACATGAGCAATAGATCCTGACCCAACCTCTTAGGAGGCTTCCATAGAAGACATATTTTGCATTTACACTTGGTCAGTAATTTCACATATATAGAAATGACTATTATTTCTTGGTGTATTGTTTTTCTCCAGGCACAAGCATTATTCCCTTTCAGAAGAAACGACTAACACACATGTCAGGATGGATGGCTTTGATTCCGAATGCCAAGCACATTAACTGGTACTTTAAAGATGTTGAACATATAGCCAACATATCCTATACATCCACATTCTATGGATTTAAGGTAATCAAAGTTGCATTTTACTCAACCTACACTCTTAAAATTACAGAGACCAATTATTAAACCTAAATTGTCCTTACTCACATTATTGACTCTTGGGAGTTTGTGGGGAAATGTGCCCTCTCTTGAGACCTATTCCAAACCAGAGAAGCAATCCAGAAACAAAAACAAGATCTAAATACCCAAACCATAGTCAATAACAATAGATTCAAGCTAAACACAAAATGGGCATTTTATACTAGCAGTTCAGGGAACTAAGAGTGGAAGTATGGAGTGCATTCTCGGAACTATGGTGGAAGGAGTTCAACACTGGTGGTGAGAATAGCCCTACTGCACTTTCAATATGTGTCTGAAATATAACAGTGAAAGATTTGTAATTCACAATGATCTCAAAATTAAAAATAAATAAATAAATAGGGGACAGAGTGGTTATACAAGTAATAGGACATATGCCTTGCATGTGCTAACCTAGGACAGACCACAGTTCGATCCCCAAGTGTCCCATACGGTCCCCCAAGCCAGGAGAGTTTTCTGAGTGCATAGCCAGAAGTAACCCCTGAGTGTCATCAGATGTGACCCAAAAACCAATAAATAAATAAACAAATATATTATGATCAGCTATGTCAACTATATGATGCATTTTCTTTAAATAATTTTTAAATAAAAATATTAAAAAATAAAAAACAAATCTGGATGAAGTATCAGAAATAAACAATCTTCCTGCCATATTTCCATAATACTAAGCTTGATCCTATTTTTAGTAACATGATAACTCACATTTGTTGCATACCATATACCTCAGCAGAATTTAATGTTTTTATTATTGTTATTACTAACTTTGACAAGCCCAGAAAATAACAGGTGAATTCCTGTATGCCTACCGAAGAGGTCTATTGAAATCTAATATTCTGTGAATACTTATGGATTTTTATATAGACATAAACGTTTTAGATATGGTAGAAATTCCTTATTTGGCTTCTCCTGATCTCATTGCTCATCTTCACCTTTGTAGATAACTAGTATTCAGAATTGACTATTTGTGTAGACGTGGGGTGCAGCCTCCATAGCTGTTCTATGAGGCCTGGGGCTGCATTAATGATTCCTGGCCACCTTGGCCATCTGGTTAGCCTTAGACCCCAAGAATATGCTATTCTTTGGTCTCTGTCATTCTGAAGACACCCAAGCTCCCCTGGGTTCTTACCTAAACTGTCTAACCAAACCACCTTTAATGCAAAATATATAAATAAAGCCAAAGTTTAAAACCTAATAAAGGCAGGGGCCGGGCAGTGGCGCTGGAGATAAGGTGGCTGTACTAACCTAGGACGGACCGCAGTTCGATCCCCCGGTTCCCCATATGGTCCCCCATGCCTGCCAGGAGCAACTTCTGAGCGAATAGCCAGGAGTAACCCCTGAGTGTCACCGGGTGTGACCCAAAAACCAAAAAAAACAACAACAAAAAAAAAAACTAATAAAGGCAAAGTTAATATCCTTAAAACCAGTGTATATTGTGGAGAATATTGACATCTAAAATATTTCACTTTTTTAAAAATATTTAAAGGAAGAAGATTATGTAATCATATCGCATAACTTCACTCAAAATCCTCATATGTTTAATGTTATTGATATGAGAAATGGATCTGCAAATCCATTGGATTGGAACACAAGCAAGAATGGAGACTGGCACCTTGAGACAAACACTAGTACTTTATATTATTTGGGTATGTCATAGTTCTTGGAAAAAGTGACTGAGTATTTAACTTTTGTCTAAAGGAGTAGAAAGGCAGTTTAATATACCAATATGTTATCTTATACCTGAGTATAATACTTTAATAAATATTTATTGGAAGAAAGGATTATAGATTAAGCTAGGCTAACAAACCTTATAATGAAGTCAAAATGTATAAATTATGTTTGGAAGTCTTATTATTGGTTAATCTTTAGTTCACAAAATCTAAAGGAAATTAGTAAAATGGAAGCTGTTGTATATTTTGTGTTTGTTTTGGAAAATTAAAAATATTTAAAAGTAAATTTTAATCATGTTTTAAAATATGGATTGGGGGGCAGTGTTTGGTTCACATCTGGTAAGTTTTCAGGGGTTCTCCTTTATATGTACTCAGGAATAATTCGGGTTCTGATCTGGGGATCATATGTGATACTGGGATCTAACCTGGACTACCTGATTGCAATGCACCTATTTCCACTTTCCTATTGCTCCAGGCTCAACTTAAAGTATAGACTTTCGGCAAGATATTACGACTGTTTTGTTAGCATGGCATTTATTTTATTGGAATTTCTCCATAATTTCCAACATTTGAATAACACTGAATGAATATGAAAAATATTTGAACTTGCCATGATTGTTGTCTTCGTAGTGTGTGTGTGTGTGTGTGTGTGTGTGTGTGTGTGTGTGTGTGTGTGTGTTTTACATTAAAGAACTATTGCAAATTCTACTTTTCAGTGTCAGGTCGAAACGAGCTTTCTCAGAACCAACCCATTTCTGGCACCCTGGACCCTGCTGTCAAGGATGTCGTGATTAATTTCCAGGCTTACTGCTGCATTTTGCAAGATTGCTTTCCTGTTCATCCCTCATCAAGCAAACCAGTTCCCAGGACTCGACCAGCCACATATAAGTATATATCTTGTTTGTTATTGCTTGTCAATACCCTTGATGTAGTCTTTTCTGAAAGTCACTCCTCAATGAGAAAAGAATATTTTCTCCAACTGTGCAATACCTTGTAGGTCACAAAACATTCCACCCTTCACTAGACTGTGTAATCACTCTGATGAAAATATGAGTTTTCTTGCAAAAAAATTGTGTGACTATTACTGGGGATCTGCAAAATACATGTATGTGTTTTTACACTCATCCCCCTATTAAAGACAGGAGAAAGCTGAAGCTTCATGCCCACAAATATGTTAATTGAGATCATAAAGTTCTGTGATGGCACCTCAAGAAAAACATCCCAAACTAAGTTCCTTTATTGATCAGGTTCTCCTGTGTTTCTTTCTCTACAAAAACATCACGATAATTTTACTTATTTATTTATTTATTTATTTATATTGCGGCAACATGGAATGAATCATGGTCTCCTATATAGGGAAGCAACCCTGACTCTACAACAAAATAATATTATTTAAACTATTTTATCTTATAAGTATAAATTAATTCATCTGGAGGAATCAGCTTTAGTCTTTAGCTCAACCATGCTAAACATGCTAAACATGTATTGCATATGTTAGGCTCTAAACTCACAAATCACAAATTACTAAGATTACAACAAAGAAAAAGTTAAATCTTTTTTTGTTTTTGTTTTTGTTTTTTTTTTTTTGGGGGGGGTCACACTTGATGACACTGAGTTGTTACTCCTGGCTATGTGCTTAGAAATTGTTCCTGGCTTGGGGGACCATATGTAATGCCTGGGATTGAACCCAGCTCTGTCCTGCGTCAGCCACATGCAAGGCAAATGCCCTACCGCTGTGCTATTGCTCCGGCCTCAGAAAAGTTAATTCTTTTTAATTAATGATACTTTCTTTGTCTTTGGAACTTATTTGTCCCTGTGTCATATTTTTATGTAAAACATTACTTTATACTTTGCAATATAGTAATTGCTACACCACGGTCATTAAGACACTTAATGACTTGATCCTGAATTAATGCATGTTTGTGTCCCTTCTGGATATATAATAATAATTAAAAATAATGATGGTGGAAAGATATTTGGTGGAAAGAAACCTCTGTGAACAGTTTACAATGAGGATATCAACATTATAATGTTACAAGAGGTTATGAATGTTCAAGAATGAGAGAGTAGAAAATGTCTCTCTGTCATATTTATTTTAATTAATGTTACATTCATTCTGGACACAAACCTGCTATCCTGACCCAGGATTAGGGACTTGACCTCATGATATGTCCTTTCCCCAAAAACATTTTGGAGTTTTTGTTGGGTTATTTTTGTTTTGATTTTGTTTAACATACTTTTTAATAAAAAAATTCTTTTTGGGGGGGGCACACCCAGTGACGCTCAGGGGTTACTCCTGGCGATTTGCTCAGAAGTCGCTCCTGGCAGGCACGGGGGACCATATGGGGAACCGGGGGATCAAACCGTGGTCCGTCCTAGGTTAGCACAGGCAAGGCAGGCACCTTACCTCCAGCGCCACCACCCGGCCCCCAAATAAATTCTTTAAATCATCATGAGATACACAGTTACAAAGTTGTTCATGATTAAGTTACAGCCATACAATGTATAATACCTTCAACATTGCACATTTCTTTCTACTAATATCACCAGTTTCCCTACAGCTCTCCTCCCTGCCCCTTTTCCTATCTACCTTTATGAGAGATGTTTTTCTTCTCTTTCTCCCTCTCTCTCCCTTTTATTATTTTTCTCTTTCTCAGAGACCTTTTTGATGTCCTCTTACAGACTTGTGTCACTATAATCTCTTGGCCCAGCCTCCATGATACAGCATCAGATGTAGAGGTCTTTCAATAAGCAAAGGACGTATTTCTTTTAATGTTTTTATTATGGGAAATGTTATACAGAGATTTTTTATAATTTACATAGTAGAAAAATAGAGTAATTGAATCAGGATTAATTGAGAACTAAAAATTCATTCAAATTGTGATGAAAAAGAAGTTTTTTCCAATGGAGAAAACTGTATAGGTAGTTAATATGTATTGAGTTTTATTTACTATACATACTATCTTGTCTATTTTGATGAAACTGTAATATCTTTCACATGCATTTTGTCAGCCAAAACTTTTCATTTAGTGCTATACCCTATGGAGAGGATCATTAAATATAGAGAAATAATGCTTAATAAAAGTATTTCTTTTTTCCATTCAGCTTATGGTCAAATGATTCCTTCTGGCAATCATCTCGAGAAAATAATTACACTGTACCACATCCAGGAGCAAATGTGATTATTCCTGAAGGTAAACCCAAACACATCAATTAGATGCTTGTTTATATGACATTAGGATAGATGCCACAATACTTAATGTTTCTTCTGTAGGGAGCACACTTGGACGAATAGCATATGTAGAAATGGATTGCATTATTGCTTCCTAGATATTCAACCCAGATTTCTGGGTTTTGAAGTAAACTTGAATATTCAGAAAAATACATATTCTGAGAGAAATCAGAGAAGAATCAGTCATTATATAAAAAAGGGAGCACAAATTTTAAAACTTGTACTCCTTGATAATCTTGTTAATATTTTTCTACACATTATAGTTCTGTAGATTATGTTCTATTTTTTACACTAAGGTCTTGTTTTATATATAGGAACATGGATCGTTGCAGATACAGATATTCCACCAATGGAAAGGCTTATTATTTGGGGGGTTCTAGAACTAGAAGATAAAAGAAATGTCGGAGATACAGAAACTTACCGAAAAGTCATTTTGAATGCTACCTATATATCACTACAGGTAAGAGTGAGGTTTATGTCATTTATATTCTGATTAATCAAATTCTGAAAGATTGAAAATTCATTGTATAAATTCTTTGATAGTGTGTTCACTTGATGGGCATTAAAAATGACTCTAGCCCTTGAAATAAGTCCATAAAAGTCATGCGTCAATCAATGACATTTCAGTTGGCTTTGGATCATAAAAGTTAGTGTGCCACATGCGAGCATGTAGCCTTGGTATGTTGGAGGCTGTGTTATTTAGGGTTGTGTTAATGTAAACCACCATGCTTGCATGATGAAATACCTAATTATTCAGTCTTACAATGTATTCCTATTTGTTCAAGCCAGAGACTAAGGTGAAGGTACTTGACTAGCACAATATATTCCTAGTTTTAAGTGGCTTCTAACTGTATATTTCTGCTTTTCTTTAAGTTGTGGACTAAAATTTCTTCAAGTGTAATTATCATGTCTCTATAAGGAGGAGTTATTGACATGCCACTATTTGGCCACTTTTAGTCAGACATGGAATATTTGTAGTAGTATTAGGTAGAAACTAAATCCACAGTTTGCTCTCACAAGTACAGAATTCCTAGAAGTCTAGGGAAACATTATAAGAATTTATCTTTGTATTTGAATGAACAAATAACATTTCTCAGTATTTCTCAAAGTAGATGTATATAAGTTCAATTATAAAAATAGAGACTAATATAAGTATTTAAGTTGATTGTAATAATCCCCTTCTTTTCACATCGACCTCAGCTGGTCTTGATCATGTCCTAATGTAATCAGTTTCACTGTGCCAACAGTCTTTTATTCTTGCTTTTTTTTAAAAGAAAAGTTGATGAAAACTCTTTTGGGTGTCATTAAAATAATTCTTAATAGCATTTCTTTGAGGAAACAATAGACTATTTTTATTATTTAAATTTGTGTTATTTAATTTCTGATTTTTATTTTATTTTAGGCCCTTAATTGTTTAGTTTTATACACAGAATATTTCAGTCTCACATTCTCTATGAAATCATTCACTTCCCTCCACCACTGCCAGTATCTCACCTCAGGGTGACATCCTCCATATTCCCTGAACCCCTATAAAGGCTATATACTAAATACTAGTTCAAAATTTCTATAGCCTTTGACTACATGTTATTCTGTACAGTTTTGTGTGTGTGTGTGTGTGTGTGTGTGTGTAAAAATAGTGCTTTTGTGATTTTTTTAGGAATCTATTTTATTTTATTTTAAGTAATATCTTTATGTAAGCACCATGATTACAAACATGTTTGTAGTTGGATTTCAGTTATAAAAAAGGACACCCCCTTCACCAGTGTAATTCCAGTCAATTCCCACCACCAGGCCCCCATTTTCCTCCTCCACCACCCCCTGCCTGTTTTCCAGACAGGCATTCTATTTCTTTCACTCAGTATCATTGCCATGATAGTTGTCAATGTAGTTATTTTTCTAAATGAACACACCATTCTTTGTGGTGTGCTTCAAACCTTGGGCAAGTCCTCCCAGTCCTCATCTCAATTGTCTCTATGTATTATTACAAAAATGTCTTTTATTTTTCTTAAATCCCATAGATGAATGAGACTATTCTGTGTCTTTCTCTCTCCTTCTGACTTATTTCACTCTGAAAAATAGTTTCCATGTCCATCCATGTAAAGAAAAATTTCATGACTTCATCTCTCCTCACAGCTGCATAATATTCTATTGTGTATATGTGCCATTCATCTATTGCTAGATATCTGGGTTGTTTCCAGATCCTGGCTGTTGTAAATAACGCTGTAATAAATATAGGTGTGCAGAAGGTATTTTTGTTTTCTGTTTTTGTGTTCCTAGCGTATATCCCTAGGAGTGGCATAGCTGGATCATATGGGAGCTCAATTTACAGTTTTTTTGAGGAATGCCCATGTTATTTTCTATAAAGGCTGAATTTGACAGCATTTCCACTAGCAGTGAATGAGTTCCTTTCTCCCCACATCCCCGCTAACACTGAATTTTCTTATACTTTATGATGTGTACCAGTCTCTGTGACATGTACATAATTATTTTGATTTGCATATCCCTGATGACTAGTGATATGGAGTATTCTTCATGTGTCTTTGGTCATTTGTAGTTTTTTAAACTTTTTTTGTTCATTTCTTCTCCCCATTTCTTGATGGGGTTAGATGCTCTTTCCTTGTTAGGTTCTGTCAGTACTTTGTATATCTTTGAGATTAGCCCCTTATCTAATGGGTATTGGGTGAATAGTTTCTTTCATTCTGTGGGTGATCTTTGTATTCTAATCACTATTTTCTTTGATGTGCAGAAGCTTCTCAGCTTAATATAGTCCCTTCTGTTTATCTCCACTTGCACTTGTTTGGACAGTGCTTGTTTCCTCCTTGAAGATGCCTTTAGTCTTAATGTCATGTAGTGTTTTTCTAAAGTGTTCTTCTATATACTTATGGTTCTGGGTCTGATATCAAGGTCTAATCCATTTGGATTTGACCTTTGAGCATGGTGTTAAATGGAGGTCTGAGTTTGCTTTTTTGCATGTGGTTGAATAATTGTTCCAACATCACTTGTTGAATAGGTTTTATTTGCTCCATTGTACATTTCTTGCCCCTTTATCAAAGATTAATTGATTGTATGTCTGGAAGACATTCTATGAATACTTAAGCTTATTCCACTGATCTGAGGATCTGTCTTTATTCCAATACCATGCTGTTTTAATGACTATTGCTTTGTAGTACAATTTAAAGTTGGAAAAATTGATGCCTCTCATTTTCTTTTCCTTTAGGGATGCTTTAGCTATTCATAGGCATTTATTATTCCAAATAAATTTCAGGAGTGTTTTTATCAACTTCTTTGAAGAATGTTATGGGTATTCTTAGAGTAATTGCATTAAATCTGTACAAAGCTTTGGGGAGTAATGTTTCTTTATATCCCACACATGAGAGATCTCATTTTGTCTAGCACTAACTAATACTCTTCAGATCCAATCATGTAGCATTATATTTTATGATTTCATTTTTTCTTAAAGCTGAAAATTATTTCATTGTTAATAGTTAATTGTTTTTTCTAGCCATCTGCTATTGACCATTGGGATTGTATCCAAATTTGGGCTATTGAGAATAGTGTTGTAATGAATATAGATTTTTTTTTGGTGCCGTGACTCGGATACGAACCGAATGAATATAGATTTGAAAAATCTTTTTCTTTTCTTTAAGGGAGAGAGGAAAAGAGAGGGAGAACATAGAGGAGAGGGACAGAGTAAGCGGAGAGAGAGCAGAGAAAGAGAGGGGAGAGAGAAGAAAAAGGAGAGAAAGCTAAAAATATATTTTCTTAATGGAGTTTTGGGCCCTTGGAGTTAATGTCCAGAGGTGGGATTGTTGGCTAATAAAGAAAATCAATGGTAAAAATTTGTATTGGAAATCTTCACTATAGCAATCAGGCAAAAAAGAGTTATTAAGGGCATCTAGATTGAAAAAGAGGTAAAATTCTCATGTTTTCCAGATGATGTGATACTATACCTATTAAAAATTCCTAGAGAAGGGTACATGGAAAGTATCAAGCTAAATTAAGTTAGTATAAAGACTGTAGAGTCCATTTATGCAGTGCTAGTTGTGATTCTATAATGTCTCAGATTTAGGTCTAGTTTGATATAGATTTTAGGTCCAGTAAATCTAACCTCAGAAAAAAAAAAAAAAAAAAAAAAAAAAAAAAAACTTTTAGGCAACCTATTCCAGAGTTGGTGTGTTAAAATAGTCATTCACTATTACTGTATTATTCTTTTTATAACAGATTTAATTTTTTTTTTAATTTTTTTTTTATTATGAGAACAGAGATGCAAAGAAAGAGGAAAGGGTAAAGTTACAGTGGAAGGACAATCACACATAAACAGAATTCTCAGTTGTCCCATCGATGATATCTCAGTCTTGAACTTTCAGCAATGAACAAGAAGAACAAAACAGAGCCCATGTACAATTACTTTGTCCCCCAAATCTCCA
>PVKC010004082.1:0-36717 GCA_004027635.1 Crocidura indochinensis | reverse complement strand
ACTCTATTCATCGCCGACTAATGACTTTCACTGTGACAGGAAACAGCATATAAAATACAATCAGGGAATCCAGAAGTGAGGAAAAGCTTGTTCACTTCTAAACTTCATCCTACTTATAGGAGTGCTTCACTTCCTAAGTGTTCTTTCCTCACAAGAATAAATATTTCAGAGATTTTTACCCCATTGTTTGGTTTCTCCTGCTCACAGAATGAGTAGTTCTTCTGGAGGAAACTCTTGGGAAAAAAAATGCTTCCAAGCCATTCCATGTTATCTAGACACTGATTACCTTAAACCTAGATCCAAAGGAACTTATGTCTCAGAAGTATGCTTGATTGAATAAAGATTTTGGAAGAGAGTTCTATTATTTGAGGGAAAATTGAATGCAGCACATGGTGTATTGCACATGTGTAATGAGGCTAGATCTGAGAACATAAACAGGATTACCGAGAAATGTCCAGGGGAGAAGGCAGGAGGAAAAAAGCTTGAGGGTGAGAGTAAGGGAGTCAAGAAGACAGATCTACAGTCTAAATGCTCACTGCCTTGAGCAGAAGAACTGAGCTGACTGTTTATCTGTTGCTTTGATTAAAAGCACAGTGACCTGAATTGACTCCAGTGGATTCCTTTCTGTAGCACACATGAGATCAGAGAAAAAAATAAACCTTTGAAAACAATCTCAGCGCAAAATACAGAGGGATGGGAAGAAAGATGCAAGTTGCGCAGGAAGAATGGAACAAGAAATATGAAAGGAGCAAGTTGATGACATTCTCACAACCTTAACTGAGATGCTCGAGCCCTAAAGAGTGGCTCCTCCTCCTAGGATCCACACAGAAAGGGGAGAGCAGTGCTGGGCTGTTGACTGGAGTTTAACTGGACTTTCTAACCCTGAAGAAAATGCTGCCTGAAAAGTCTTTCATAGACTTTTCATCCACTGATGTGAACTAGATAAATTCTGCTTATAAACAAGAAAGTGAACACGGAAATTTCCTCTAGAAACTTGGAAATAAAGGATGAAAGCAGCTGCCATGAAAAACTCAAAATCACCCCCCAAAATGGGGTAAATGTTACCTGCACCTCTCTTTGATGGTTATATTGCTTACTTAGCATCTTTCTTTTTTTTTGGGGGGGTGGGTGTCACACCAGGCAGCGCTCAGGGATTACTCCTGGCTATATGCTCAGAAATCGCTCCTGGCAGGCTCTGGGAACCATATGGGATGTCGGGATTCGAACCACTTTCTTCTGCATGCAAGGCAAACACCCTACCTCCATGCTATCTCTCTGGCTCCTCTCTGGCATTTTTCAAGGAGAATGGAGACCTTGCCTATCAGATATGTGAACACCCATATTCTTCTACTGGGTGGTTAATCTCTCAGATACAAAGCACAAATGTGAAAATATATTTACCTCAGGGGTATTCCCTAGGGTGCAATATTACAATGCAAATGTTAAAATATTACAATGTTGTAATATTCTGAACACCAGTAATATACCAACCAATGTTTATGGATAACTGTGTGCCTAATTTATACAAGCGGGGGGCAGAGATATGACAACTAATCAAAATGCCTGTTAATGGATAAAAGATGAGAAGTATCAATGGAAAAGTAATCCAGAAACTTTAACTTTTTATTGTAGTTATTTATCCAATATTCAGACATTAGAATTAAGATTGGCAAGATATTTACTCATTTACTCATATTTACTCATTTAAACTTTAGTGATTATTCCTACTAACATTTTTCTATTTCTACTTGTTTCCATAACTATTTCTTCCTTCTCCCCCTTATTGCTGTTTGAGAGAGCGAACAATGCAATTTTCAAATATATTTTAATTATTTTATTATTTTTATTGATCATTAGAGAATAGTATAAGTTATCTTTAAAAGAAAATGTTGAAATTATTCTGTTTCTCATCTCTAACTCTTGTTTGGTGGTTGTGTGGATGAATCTATTAATAGAATTTGTATGGGGAAAATTATTGTTAGAAACAAATGATGAAGTCAGCTAACTTACCTAATAAGACACATTTTTATCAAAATATTAGTTTTATTAATAATACTTTCTTTTTAAAATATTTTTTAAATTTTTATTTTGACCAAAGTGGATTACAAATCTTTCACAGTAATATTTTAGGTATATAGTGACATTGAATCAGGGACATTCCCACCACCAATGTTGCCCTCCCTCCACCACTGTTCCTAGTATGCATCCCATATCCCTCCCTTTACTCCCTGGCCTTTTAGTATAAGTGGTCCCTTCTGTATCTAGCATGTTGTAGATTGGGTATCAATTCTGTTATCATTGGCTTTGGCTTTGTTTGTTAAGTCTGATCATTTTTTTATTTCTATTTAATGTTAATACAACTGTTTGGTCTTGGTACCCTCCATTATTTCCCCCTCAATTTGTGAGGTGGAACAAGATGGTTCAAGTTACATGGTTCTGTTTGAAGGAAAGAAAAAAATTGGGCAAAAATCAAACAAACAAAACACAGGAGGAGTCCTTCTAGAAGCTATAAATATCAATTTAAGAGAATAAAGGAAAATAAAGGAAGAAAAACATAACAACAATACAAAAGAAATAAAAAAAACTCTAAAAGCACCACAGCAATAAAAACAACCACACAATAACCACAGTCCTGAAATAAAAACAAAACAAAGCACACAACAAAAAGCACAGGAATAAATAATAAACCAAAAAACAACAACAACGAAACCAAAAAAAATTAATTTGTGCTTCTCCCTTTTTTCTTGCATACGCACAGTAAATATTGGGGAGATTAGAAAGGAAATTACCTTGGTCTAAATGTCTTTCTAAAGACACATTTTTTTCTTATATTTTGGGACAACAACAAGAAGTGCTCAGGGCTGACACCCGATTCTAAATGCTCAGATATCACTCCTGGCAGTGCTCTAGGGACAATAAGTTGTATAAGAGCTCAAGTGGGATCAGTCACTTGCAAGGTAGACACTTTAATCCTTTTTTTCTCTCCCTGGTTCTACAGAGCTTTTGGTTTATATTTTTATTCTCTCTTTTTTTAAACAGAAAAAAATATCAGGCCACCAGACATGATGGATAATACCCATGATGGATAATCACTTTGATTATTATATTTTAAACACTGCACAGCTTTATTTTTAAAAAGAAGTATAAGACAAAATATTGACTAATTGCATGACTAACCTTATTTATAGAAAGATAAACTCTATTTGACCGATTTCACTCAGTATGAGTCACGTTTTTAGAGACTTGTTTAAGGCAGGGTAATAGTAACATACGCACTAGAGTACAAGAGATACCTGCCCTCAGAATACTATGGAGAGTTCAATTGGTCTGATGATAAAAACTAAAACAACCTAGTTATTATAAAACATTCTAAATAACTTTGAGAAAAGTCTAACACCAGGAATACTTATTAGTACAGAACATTAGAAATGCCATTTGAGTACTGGAGAGATTATATAGTAATGTTGATATATTTAAGGGAATTAGTCAATGTACCTTTAAGGGATGAATGCACCGACTCTACAATGTCAGTTGGACAAAACACATACCTCTGCAACTGACAACTTCCCCCAAGTATAAAAAAGAGATCTTGGCTATTATTGGGGGGTCCAGGAAAATAATGGAGCAGAGCCTGCCAGCCATTTAGGAGTTAGTGGAGATAAGCAGGGGCAAGATGCTAACTTTTTTAAATTCTCTCTCTCTCTCTCTCTCTCTCTCTCTCTTTCTCTCTCTCTTCCTCCCCAGACATACAGGCCTTTCCTACCCCTCTCTGTCTGGTTAATTACCTACATCTCTCAGAACTGCCCTCCTACAAGAGGTTTGCATAAGTTCCCCTGAGGTCCACCAAGAGTAATCCTTGCATATGGCCAAGAATAATTCCTGAGCACTGCTGGGTCTGACCCCAAAACAAACAAGCAAATACAAAGGGAATAATGTTATTTTATATAACATTCTTTTTGATTACCTGAAAAGAGCTGAAACTGAATAAGAGTTGAGATTGAATAATATATAAATACCAGTTCAATAGTACCGTAGTTGAAGTCAAATAAGTGTGAATTGATCCCATGTATCTTATAGATGCTATAAAATGCCTAATGAGACAAAGTAAAGAAAACAATATGGTTAAGAAGAGCATCAATTGATATTCAAAGTCAAACTCGAGGTCATGCCTCAACTTTGGGGCATTTATGAGACTAGGCAGTGGTGGGAACCACAGCTGATGGGAGTCTAACATAATGCCAGAGGTTTCTCAGAAAGCCAAATATGAAAAGTAAAGGAGAAGTTCTGCAAGGTCACCTCCAGCCCCCCAAAAGGACCTCACCCAGTCTTGTCTCTCATTCATTCACACCTCCTCTGTGACTATGGGTTGGCCCTATTCCCTTTTGAGTACTTCAGGAAAATTGTAAGGAGATGGGAAAATCCACATTCAGAATTGTTTCCAAGCATAACCAGCTAAGCTGCCACTTAGAAGTAAAAGTATGGTGTGTTCTTGCATCATTGTGGTTCAGTGCCATGTTTTTTTTTAAATATATAATTTTTATTTTGACGAACGTGAATTACAAATCTTTTACAGTAGTATATGCGGTACATAGTGTTAGATCTCTCTACATCTAGGAGGGGTCTTTGGGTTCCTGTTTTGCTCACCAGGAGGATAGATTGGAGGAGATCAGGGAGGAGAGAGGGGATTCAGTAAGAGAGTTGGCTGGTAGAGACAGGTTTGAATGCAGGGCTACTTATGGAGCAGGCTTAAATGGTTTAAAAAGCTTAGGAGCTACACATGGTGGCTAGGGCCTGAATAAAGTTGATGTCTCCTGAAACCTGACTGCCTGTGGATCATTTCCTCGTGGTGATCCTGAACCCTCAGACACGCTTGCAGGAGGGAGCTGTAGGAGCATGGGATGGCAGAGAAAGCCCTCACCATCCTCCATCCATCTCACATCATCCACCACCATCAAGGGCTGTATAATTAATATTTAATTCAATGCATAGTGGCATTGAATCAGGGGTATTCTCACAACTAGTCTTGTCCTCCCACCACCCCAGTTCCCAGAATCCCCCTTTTTTGCTCCCCTGACTGCTAGGATAATTGGCCCTCTCTGTGTATAGCTTGTTGAAGATTGGCCGTCAATTCAATTGTTGTTGACTTTGGGTTTGGTGTTTAAGCATGATCCTTTTGTATTTCTACTCAATGTTCATACGACTGTTTGGTTCTGGTACCATCTATTGTTTCCCTTCATTTTCTGAGGCAGAACAAGATGATTCATGTTATGTAGTTCTATTTGAACAAAAAAAGAAAAGAAGAAAAGAAAAAGAAAAATGGGCAGAGACCATGTAAACAATCCTTGCCTTCCTTTCTGTAAGTAGAATACTTTCCAAAGCTACAGTTGATTTGGACCTTGTCTTAATTTGTGTGTTCATGACAGAATGAACTTAAAAAATATGTTAAAACCTGGGAACATTTCGACACTGAATCAATGCTGCAAGACACACATCTTGCCACGCTGCTTCCTGTTTTTCACTCCCAGGACCTCGTCTGCTGTCCAATGTACACTGACTCAGTTTCTCTTATAAATGTATCTCATAGACACTGAAAGTCCTTCTTCTCTGAGATTATTTTGCCTAGAAATATGGTCCTGTGAAGTATTGCGTGTGATTAGAAACAGTTCCCTGGAAATAGCGGTCTTACAGCCAAGTTTTTATGTGAATTAAATATTTCTGAATATGACTTCTCAACTGTGAGGAATGTCTCAAATTACCTAAGAGAACATATCATATCTAATCTTAAATTTTGTGTTGAATGCTTTAATCTCATGTGTAAAAGGGTATTTAAAATTATGTGGGCTAATTTTTTTCTATTTAATAAGATATATTAGAAGAGTTTGGCACAGAACAGTTCAGCACAGGCTAATTTATCTGAGAGCATTTGGAAAGTTGTCTGCCTAACCTCAAGGTCATGAATTAAAATAAAAACTACACCATCAGAAAGAATTTGAACCTCACCTTTACTTCTGTGAAATGTTGAGCTGGATAAGAAGTCGAAGGTGCAGAATCATTATATATTCTTTATTTCTGTTGACTTTTAGAGAGAAAAGTATCTAGACATGTTGTAACAATAAAATTTTCTATTATAAATTGTAGTTTGTATTTCTATAAGTGAAATCTTTGGGTATGAAGAGGTATTGAAGCATAAAGACAATTTTATTAAACTACTTAAATATAATATAATTTGGCATAAGGAAATAGGATATGTGTTCATCTTTTATTTGTAAGTTACTGATGGAATTTTAAAATACAGTTAAAGGCCAGAGAGGAAATGCAGCGTTTAAATAACCTACCTATATATATTCAGACCATCATTGATATTCCTGGCCCTATATATGTTCCCTCAAACACTACCAGGATTTATTTCTGAACACAAAGCCAGAAATCTCCCCTGAGTTAAGGGGAACCTCAAACCATGAAATACAGTCAAGAACAAAGACAGAATTACAGTCTCATATAGGCTATCCTCCAGAACTATCAGATGCTAGCATTTTGTTGTATTTAATTGCTATACTTAAATAATGACCTGTTACACACTTAGCCCTTATTTAATTTATCTGCTATTATTCTTTTCTATTTATCACTATGGCAACCATTTCTGCTATCAAAATAATGATGAAACTAGAAGATGGAGTGATATTGAACTTAATGCACAGTTGTGTGTGTGTGTGTGTGTGTGTGTGTGTGTGTGTGTGTTTCAAGAGATGCTGCACTCTGTTAGGTGTAGCCCACCTACAAAGATGAATTGGTTGGGGCCACCACTAACCTGAAAATAGAGAGTAGAGCTTTCCAACATATTTGAAGGTGACAATTTGATTTGTTTTCTGCACTCCTGGAAATTTAGGGCAAGAGGTGGCATGTAGACTAGACTTTAGTAATGTGAATGCAGTCACCTAGGCTTTGGAACCAACGTCCAATATCAGAGTGAGTTGTAGAGAGAATAACTAAGTTTTTCAGAAAGCAATGCAGAATAATTATTTAAGGTTGGTTTTCTTCTTTATCTTTGTCTTATAGAGGCATCAGTAGGAACAAATATGCCTCAGAAAGGAGAAAATTAAGAAGCCTTTTTTTTTTTTTAAAAAAAAGAACCAAGTCACTTCCAGAAAATAATGCATCCTCTTAACTAAAGGGAATTAATTGCAGAAGAGGTCAATAATGATAAGAGCTATATGGCTAATTATAAACCACTATAAATATATGAAAATATGAAGATAAAGTTTAAGCTAAAAGTGGTAAATTAAAGAATAATAGCTTTATTTTCAGTATTTCTTGAAAAAATGTTTAATTTAATAGTTAAATAATTTTTTATATTCAGAGTTTTAGAGTACAAAAATACTAATGAGAACATCGTGGTACTTTATAAGTATTCATCCCTATGAGTATTTTCATTGTTATGAGCTCTAAGAAGACCCAGCTGGAAGGTCCAGCTCACTACATGAAGCTCAACACGAAGAGTGATGAGTGCTGTTAGAGAAATAACTACATTGAGAGCTATCATATCAATGTGAATGAACGAGGGAAGTAGAAGTCTGTTTAGAGTACAGGCAGGGGTGGGGAGCAGGGAGATCTGGGACATTGGTGATGGGAATGTTGCACTGGTGAAGAGGCATGTTCTTTGCATGACTGAAACCTAACTACAATCATATTTGTAATCAAACTGTTTAAATAAAGATATATACATACATACATATGTATATATACATATATATGTATATATACATATATATGATATATATAAATAAAGATAAAGATATATACATATATACATATGTATATATACATATATATGTATATATACATATATGTATATATACATATGTATGTATGTATATATCTTTATTTAAACAGTTTGATTACAAATATGATTACAAATATATATATATAATATATATATATACAAATATATATATATATATAAAATGAAGACCCAAAACTATTCTTATTCACTAGTGGGCAGGGAAGCAAACCAAGATACACTCCTTACGTCATGCTTATTCAATGTTTAAGTTGAAAATTAAATTATTGCCAACAGCAGTATTGCCATTTGGAAGGATATTCTAATTGTGTTAATATCAAGACTTTGAAAAAAACACAAATTTCATGGATAATGTGTAGCACATAACATAAAACCTTGTATGAAGCAAAATTGATTATTTTCCTATTTGCCACGATGTGCATAAGTGTATGTGTGTTCTTTTGTGCATATAAGTCAGCATTTTACATACTCAAGTCTTAACTCCCCATTATCTCAAAATGTGTCTGGCATTTTGGCCCAATACGTTAAAAAAATATCTCATTTCTAGAAGATTTCTGAAACTCTAATTCAGTATGACTGATCTTCTAAATTAGAAGAGGAAATTTGGCTCTGGGTTTATCCAGAGAGAAGACCACAGGGAGACAGAGAGATGGCCAGCCACAAATGAAGGATGGGGCTTCTTTTGATGGGGCTGGAATAATAGCACAATGGGGCATTTGTCTTGCACACGGTCAGGTGAACTAGATCCCTGGTATCCCATAAGGTCTCCTGAACCTGCCAGGAGTGTAACTGAGTACAGAGCCAGGAGTAATCCCTGAGCACTGCCAGGTGTGGTCCAAAAACCCAAAGACAAAAAAAAAAAACCCAAAAAATTAATTAATTCTACTGACACCTTCATCTTAGACTTCCAGCCCTGAAACTTTTCTGTTTCCTGCAACCCCACTTGGTGCTCCAATATCCATGCTTGCAAATTGATGGAGTATGACAAATAATAAAAAGCATCACTTACACATTTAACTATGCAGAAACAAGAACCTCTAAAACCATAAAGCAAAGCCTCGGAAATACAAGGAGATTAAGAAGAGCAAGCAATGTTTCATTTTCTTACACAGACAGCATCAATTAAAAAGTGACCAAGACAGTAAATGGTCCCTTTTCAAAAGCTTACTAGTTTCCATTTCATTTTGTCAAAAGTCCACCCAGTTGCCTAAAAAAAAAAATTCATAAAGTGAGAGAGGGGTCCCCATGGGGTCAGCACAGTTTTTGCTGCAAGAGGAAAAATGCATTGAACTCTTCTGTCGCCTTCTCTCTTGCCACCTTTTTGTGGTATTAGGCCTCTGTTCCATCCTGGGTACTAGTCAAAAAGCATCCTGCCTTCTCTGGTCTTCTTGGGTCATTATGCTATGAGGTACTGCCTCATTGTGGGATCTGGGAAAGCTCAGCGCCTTCTTCAGAGAAATAGTTGAGGATTGATTTACTCTTCCCTTTGAGCCATTTCAACTTCTGGAAGGTTTCACAGCCCAGGGAAGCTCTATTTTAGAGGAGTGGGATCTATATGTCTATAATATACCATAAATAATAAGCCCACTTGATTCTTGGACTATCTTCCAAGAGAAGGTTCAAGCAGTGAAACATTTAATGATAAGTACATGCAAGATTTACTTTAAAGAGTCAGTTTGGGCCAGGAGGAATTGTGTAGTAGACAGCGCACTTATTTATATGCACCCAAAAGTCTTTAGAAGTTATCCCAGAGCAAATAGTCAAGAATAAGCCCTGAACCCCACTGTTGCTCCCACTACAAACACACACAAATTAATGTTAGGGGTGTGGGTACATCTGATGCTTTCAAAAATGTCATTGACTTATGATTTAAGGAATAGAAATAGCCTCAGGAAAACAATCCAGTGTGGAGGAGAGAACAATTGGTTTAGTCAGATTGAGATGGACCAAACTCAGAGAAAAGAAAAGAAAAGAAAAAGAAAAGAAATATTAAAGAAAAGACAGGATGTAAAGTTCAGGTAAGAATGGTCTTGGCTCACAGTGCAAGCGGTCTTCCCATTTCCAGAGAATTGGGAAAAGCATAGCCAGGAGTAACCCCTGAGAGCTACTGCGAGTGGAACAACCTCCCGCAAAGAGAAATGGAAAGAAGGAAAGGACATGGAAAGGGGAGATGAACTTAGAATGGGTAGTTAATTCTTTCTTTTTTTACTTCCATGTTCTTAGAGAAACGGGAAGTGAGATCATCACCTGGAAGATCAGGAGAAGATATGGGGGATTTAGGAGCAGAAAGATGAAAGGGTCAAGATGGGGAATGGAGAAAATTCCAGATGTGGGAAATTTATGGTCCTTGCCAAAACCAATCATATAAGAAGCTCATTGAGGTTGATAAAGTGAGATCAAGGGATAAGACTGCATTCCTAGCTAATTGAATCCAGGCAGCCATGAGCACACTCTAGAAGACTCGGATTAAGCAAAGTTTGTGTGACTGCTATATTTTTTTGTTTTCCCAAAATATGATCTTCCATTATTTACATAATAAGGACGAGTAAGGAGAAAAATCAGTACCAAAACCAATATATGGCTAGAGAAACTGAACAAAGGACAGATAACAATGGTAGTAAAACCAATTTAAGTATTATTTATTTTTCCTAATATACTAGGCATATCTGCATCTAGATTTAAGTCATTGTTCATTTTTTTAATTATAAGTGTACTAAAGTTTAGGAAGAATTTGCTTGTAACATGGCAGAACTTATTGTCATAAATTTCAGTTAAATGTTAGCTTGACATTTTGTTGAAAGCAGGAGGAATAAAGACAATAAGCTCAGTTTATACTATGATTAAAATTACTCTGAAACCAACTAATGAAATGATTCAACTATATCCAAAGGTTATTGCCAACTTTGACATAACTATAGTATTTGCATTAAAAACAATTGCCATTTACCCCTTCTGAAAACGTGCATACATATCTGGGGTTCAGGTTAAAAGCTACACATTTAATAGTTAAATGGAGAACTATAAAACCAATGATTTAAAACAAAGGCATCAATAAACAGATTGCCTTTAAAGAAAATTAGGGAATAGCAACTGTGGACCTTTGAAAACTGGCTTAGAGTTGCAATCACTTATAAATTATAAAAAGTGCTAAGTTGGAAAATAAGTTGTTATATAATATAAAGGAATCAATGAGAATAAAAATTTGCTTACAAAAAAGCTGTTGGAGGCATCCACAAAAATAAGAAAAATACTGACAGGTGTTGCATGTGCAGAGAATTGATTAAACACTTAATTTGCTTTTCCCCTCATCATCTGTTCAATTGGAATGTAGGAAAGCCAGAAGAGTCTAAGAACATCCATAAATGAGGTTCAGTGTTAAACATATTACTCACATTTGTTAAATAGGACTTTGTTAGCTAGATTGTTTATTTGTAGGTGAGAATGGTAGGTTGGCTTCACTGCCATGGATTGAACCATTCATGTCACAAGTTTTTATCCTGTAAGGCTCAGAGAAAAGTCTCTAAAGGGAAACGTGTTATTATTTTTTTTTAATGTTCTCTTGCTTTAGAAATTGGGTCATCTTGACATTTAGCAGTCTGCTTAAATTATACTGAGTACTTCAAGGAATCTGTAACATTATATCTTAATGCACCAAATACACTTGCACTGCCTAGTGAGTTTCAGTTGAAGGAAAAGGAGCACATTATACTGACTGGGTGAGTCTAAGAGAGACATCTGCTGGTTAGATTTGAGGAATCACCCTTGCAAACTGCAGAACTGGTTGTTTTACTTGTTTTAATGAATCATCTGCAGGAAGAAAAAGAATGGAACAAACATGCTTTCCACTAGTTTCAGAATTTAGCTCATTCCAATTGTGTTGGTAATTTTTGTCACATCTACAAGCTTATAAAATACAGATTTATGCATCATAGAATAATTTTTGTGGGGTTCAGAGACAAATCCTTTTTATGTAAATAATAATCACTGAATAATGAAGCCATTAAGGTCATATAGTGATGATAAATATGTGATTACAAATAACATGCTAAATACAGTATTTAGTCAAATAAATGCATTACAAGCTAAAAATGAAAAAATAACCATAAACATAATATTTAATTAATTTAAATTAACACTAAATATGAATACTGATTATTTAAAATGTTTTTAGATATTAGCACTTAATATGAAACGTATATGTAGTTATATTAATATTTTCCTTTTATTTGCTATTCAACCATGTGGCACTTGTAGGTATATATATTATATATATCTGTGTATATATGTATTTTCACATATTCATAAGAACAGTAGCAAATGCTAATCATAGATTTTGCATATTTTGGCTGCTATCCCATTTCTAAAAGATAAATATAGTTCAACAATCTCTGTGTCTTTTTGCTTTATACAACATTACTAGGAAAATTCTTATAGATAGAAAAAAATCCATCTCCAAGAGTAAAATGATGAGTTAAAGTAATTGAATAAAAAAGGCATGTCTGACACACTGGATTGAAAGTCTGAGAAAGATTGGAGTCACTTGAAAAGTCTTTCTCTTTTTATATGAGTTCTATAAAAATAGCTAGTGATTATATTTTTAGAAGTGGTTTATTCCTTTGACCAGCTGCGTAAAAAATAAAAGACTGACTCAATCTCTTCCAACAAATTTCTTTTGGTTCAAACTTGTGGTTTATCTGACCATTTCATCAAACTATTTCTCCTTTTGCTTGATTGCTTCTTGCTCTTTCTCTTTCTTCCTGCTATCTTCCTGACCTTTATTTTGTTTTAAAGATCATTTTTGTGTAGGAGAGTTAGACAGTGGAACAGCATCTTCTTCACACATTTACTTCTTTGTTATATTAGTAGCATTTCTTATTCTATCTCATGTAGTGTTTACAAATAGAGTGCTCCCTAAATTAATGACTCAAGTCATACTGGAATTTTAGAGTCAAAAGCACATGCTTTTGTCTTGATTTTCCATCCAATCCATAACGTTGGTGTGGACAAATCCCTTTATCCTCTCTGCTTATTTATTTGTATGCCTAAAATTTTAATACTTAAAACATATTTCTGCAGGAGTAAAATACACTCTTGATATATTATTTATTTTCTAAATATAAAACAATAGAGTTCTAAGGGCTGGAATGATACTACAGTGGGTAAGGTGCTTTCCTTGCATGTGGTTGACTTAAGTTCAATCCCTGACTCCACACATGGTAATCCATCCTGCTAGGAGGGATCCCTGAGAACACGTAAGGAATGAGCCTTGGGTGCAGTCAGCAAATCACACTTCTAAAGTGTGTTGTGCCCATTTCAGTGTTGTCTATTTATGATTTAATATAGTTACAAATTATTTATAAAATATGTGATAGTGCTTAAAATTGTGAAGACAATAAACTAAACAAAATTGATCTCAAATCATTCCCCAACCAGTCTTATTGTTACCTTTTAAAAGATGAATTTCTGAGCAACTTTGTTGAGTCAAATATTTGAATGTCTATTCATTGACTGACTTAGTCTTATGAACACAGCTCTAGACAGAACAGGATTTTCTGTGTCTTTTTTGTTAAATTTTATTATATCCACAATATAGTTCACAAAACTGTTAATGGTAGAGGGCCCACTATAAAACATTCCAGCATCACACTGTCCATCATGTCTGCCTTCTGCTGGCATTGGTCATTGTCCCTGTACCCCTTCCCTCCTGTGGTCAGCTTCTTACCAGTTCCCAGTTTCTATTACCTTTGTGCATGTTAGCCCTTCACTATGTTTCTTCATATATCAACTATGAGATAGATTATTCTGTCTGTTCTTCTACTTCCAACTAACTTTGATCACTCTGAAACTCTTCAGATCCATCCAGGTAGTAGCCAATTGTACGAGTCCATCGTTTCCAAATTAAGGAGGATGACTCCCTTATGTAAATGCACCATAGATTCTTGATTCAATAATTAGTTCTGCAATGTTTGTATTTTTCCAGTTTGGGGTTACTGAGAAGAGCCCTTCAATGTAAATAGGGAAACAAATATTTTTTCTTATTTACTTTCTTCGTTTTTTTTTTAAATTTAAACATCATGGCTACAAGGTTTTCATATTAGTTTTACTTTTTCACAGATAAAGTTGTTCATGATTGAGTTTCAGTCAAACAATGTACAGCTACAACCGTCTCCAGTGCTTGTTTCCTACCACCAAAGTCCCCAATTTCCCTCTCACTCTCTCTGATGCCCTCCTACCTACTCTTCCTCAACTGGGGAAGGCATCTTACCTCACTCTCTCTCCCTCTCTCTCTCGCTCTCTCGGTCTCTCTTTCTCCATATATCTTCCTTTGGGACCATTGGTATACATCTCAGAAGTAGAATTGCTGGGTTATATAGAAGCTCTATTTCTAGTTTTTGGAATGTCCATATTATTTTTGAAAATGCAGAATCTGTTGACATTTCCACCAGAAGTGAACGAGGGACAACCTTCCTGTCCCTCAATATCCACAACACCACTGGTCATTCTGGTGTTTGGTCTTTGTGGTATGAGATGATCTCTCACTGCTGTTTTGATTTGCATTATCCTAATGCAAATATTTTTTCAGTCCCCTTTGAAATTAAACTGTTTCTTTCACTCTTGCCGTGAGGATTTAGACACTTCTTACCACTTATCAACTGTACTGCTTATTCCTCTGACTTTACTTATATCATTATAGGGGCCACTCACACCTCTGTCACATTGGGAGTGAATCAGGACCCTATAAGATAACACTGGCCACAGGGAGTCTTTGAGTGCCATGTATAGAGTGCCGTGCACTGTAATACTCTACCCCTTGAGCTCCTTTCATCAGCTCTTCTTTCCCCTCTTTTGATTCTAAAATTAACCAGAGAGAATGTTACAAAATTGTGCACTTACTTTATAGTGCTGCAACTGAACAATCTTGTCATTTACCTGAAATTTCAGTACTTTTTAATTTTTTTTTAAATTTTTGGGCTATATCACAGCTTACTCCTGGCTCTATACTCAGTGACGATACTTAGTGATGCTTCAAGGACCATATATGGTGCCAGAGACTGAAACCAAGGTTGACTATGTGCAAAGCAAGTGCCTGCCTTCTGTAATATCTCTTTGATCCTAGAATGAATCTGTTTTATGCATCTGCTGCCTAAAAAATTTTAAATTAAATTTAAATTAAATTTCCATGGCAATTCTTTCCAAGACTTTGCCACTTTCTTTGAATTCTTTCCATGACATTCCCCCTTCCTCTGATGAAAAGTAGATTCTGACTTCAGAGGGTAAATAGAGCCTCGTATGCATCAACTCATTAACCAACCATTTTAACAAATATCTACTGCTCTTCACCATTTAGAAAAAGATGCTCATTAAAAGTGTTTTTCTGGGCCCTTCCAAACAGGCAAAACTAATGAGGCTGATTCTTCAGCTTTAAGTGACCTGTGACATTGTAACTGACTTTAATGGGCACTTACCTTCTCAGGAGTGATATTGGACATAAGGGGTCATCACAGGTGTTTACTATTGTATTTTAGATTCTCTTTCGGTTATTTTATATCACGAATCTATTTTACCTATGCCATTCTTACTAGTCTATGAGAAATAAAATTTACTAAAGTGTAAAATTTAGCAGAAGAAAATTCGAAGGAAAATATTATAAGTGGCTTACTTTATTTAGTCTTAGTTAATTTGCGAAGTCTCATGATCTGAGTAGGTAAGTTTATACAAATACATTGTTCAAATCAAGGTTCAAAATGGTTGTGTGACTTGTATGACTCGCTCAAAGTCAAATATCAAGTAAAGACATGAATAAGAAATTCCTCATGAGAATAGTTATAATTAATCTTACAAGAATAATATATAACCTAAGTATCATTATATTTCTGAAATATAACTACATTGTTAGTTGTGGTTACTAAAAATAATGGAAAACAACATGTTCCAAGTAATGACTTACAAAAGCACATATAGTCAATAACTAAATATTGGTGTACTAAATGCCTTGATGAGCAATATCACATTTCATACCCTCCAAAGCCATACTGACTACAGTTTCTGAGACTTTGAAACTGCACAATGGGCCCTGTATCAGTCTTTTGTTTGTTTTTATATGAGAGTATCATTTATCCTTAGAAAGTTCTTAATTGGGCCAATACAACAGGTAAGGTGCTTCCTTTATATGTGGCCTATCAGAATTCAATTCCCAGAACCCATATTATTCCCCAAGCACCGCTAAGAGTAATTCCTGAGCATCACCAGGAGTAGCTCAACCCCCTCCCAAAACAAAACAAAGATTGGGACACACATATCCCAATACTATTTAACTTTTTCCTATGTTTGTAAGGTACATTTATAGTTTAAGTAAACTTTTACTTTTGAATTATTTTAAATTTCCACATACTTCTAAGAAATAATGTAAGAATATCCCTTCTCTCTTTTATCTAATTTTCTCCAATTAAACTGTTTTGCATATGTGCCTAATTGTTGGATAGTTACACAGTAGTAAAATATCAGAAGAAGTTAGCATCATAATTAAGAGTCCATATGAATGAGTGAAATAAGTTAGAGGGAGAGAGACATAGAATAGTTTGTATCTATATGTGTGTGTACCCATAAATAATCATTTATGGGTTTTAAGAAAACCAAAACACATTATTGTAATAATACCCAGAGACAATAGAGATGAGGGCTGAAAGGACGGGCTACTCATGATATGAAGCTTACCACAAAGGATAGTGAGTGCAGTTAGAGAAGTAACTACACTAAAAACTATCCTAACAATGGTAATGAATGAGAGAAATACAATACCTGTCTCGAATACAGGCAGGAACTGGGGTAGGAGCGAAATGGGGGACATTGATGATAGGAATGTTGCACAGGTGAAGGGGGTGTTCTTTTTATGACTGAGGTATGTCTGTGAACATGTTTGTAATTTTGAAGAATAAAGTATGATTTTAAAAAAAGTTTCTGTATGCTTTATGTGCGCTAATTTGTGAGTGTTTTTCTATGCAGTGTGTTACATGGAAAATCTAGGATGTAGCTACAGCCAACATATGGAATATGTGTAGATCATTGTCAGATTTCTTGTTTATGTTCTTTGAGATTATACCGAACTTCTTTTTGCCTCATTTGTGAATTCTTAGAGAGAGCTCATTGTTTTCCACATCTATATTACCATTTCAAAGGCACTTTAAGAATGGAATAATTTTGTTCTGTTTTGTTCTTGTAGTTGTTTTGTTTTTGTTTTTTGCTCTGATTTGTTTTTGTTTCAAGACTGTGATTATTGTGTGGTGCTTGACTTTATTGCTGTATTGCTCATTGGACTTTTTGTTTGATTTTTCTTTTTGTATTGTTGTAGTGATTTTCTTCCTCTTTCCCCTTCCTCAATCTGATGTTTAGAGTCCCTAGAATAACTCCGCCCATTTTTAGCCTGTTTGATTTTTTACACTATTCTATCTTTTTTCTTTTATATATAACTTGAACCATCTCGTTCCACCCCTCAAATTGAGAGGAACATTCCTAATGGAGGAAACCAGGGTCGAACAGTTGAACAGTTTTTATAGATAGTAATAAAAATGATCAGTCTTAAACACCAAATCCAAAACCAACAACAACAAAATTGATACCCAATCTATAACAAGCTAGACACAGAGGGGAGCGGAGCACTTATACTATTAGTTCAGAGGGTAAGGGAGGAGGATATGGGATGCATGCTGGGAACAGGGGTGGAGGGAGGACAACTTTGGTGGTGGGAATGCCCCTGATTCAATGTTAATATGTACCTAAAATATTACAATAAAAGATACGTAATCCACTTTGGTCAAAATAAAAATTATCATTAAAATAAATTAGAAAAGAAAGAATGTATTGTATGAAAATTTTATTTTTCTTTCTTTGCCATCAATTAATGTACTTCAACTAATTAGGGTTGCTTTAGATTTGCAGAAAATAATATGAACATGTTTGAGTTCATATTTTCCAAATCTATTTAACCCTATCTTCATCAATTTACATTTATAAATATAATGGGGTTTGATAAAATTATATTTATACATTGTCCCAAATTGCACACTTTAATCATATTTACCTAATGCTTACTTTTTCTCCCAGGATACATTTGAAAGTTTATCTTCTTAGGATACTCTTGACAGGAAGTTTTCTCCCCTACTTACTAAATGATCTACTTAATCATTATAGAATTATGCATACTTAAATTCATTAGTTGGAGCTGGATTACATATAGAATAGATATTCAATTATATAGGGAAACTACTAAGATATCACTTCTACTTCAGATACTACTTAATATTGTTTCTTAAGTAGTTTAGGCTTTGTTCACTTGAATTTCCTTTAGTTGACCCTTATATGTCTCTTCTAAATTAACTTTTCTTGCTATTCAATCCTTATTTCTATGCCAGGACTTCCTCATTTTTTGTAAATACAGTATATTCCAAGCATATAATTCTATTATCTGTCCTAGAGTAGGTCACACATCTACTTATTGGAAAATGGCACTAGAAACTAGCAATGTGGGCTAAGTGTGTTCAGTATTTATGACTTAACAGCAGAACCTGTTTTATTGGTGTGGAATATTTCATAGACTATCAGAGTTTGTTGAGAGACATCTGGACTCTTTCCAGTTTTAGACTGCCTATAAAGCTCTTATGAACATTCACTTTCTCTGTATTAAATTTCAAGAATGCAATTTCTTGTTCATATGGTTACTGTGTGTTTAGCTGTCAAGATATTGGCAAAAGTGCTTTTTAGAGTGGTTAAACCATTTTATATTGCCTCCTACTAGTGAATTTTTGAGTTGTCCAATATCTCTGTATCCTTGCAAGCATCTTAAGGTATTTGAATACCAGAATGGTATTTTATTTTTTTTATAATAACAGTGTATATTGCTGAAAAGTAAGTAGGAAGGTAGAATGGATAGATAGCAAGAAGTACAGTGTGGATGTAGAATGAATCCCTGTTAAGTAGCCTCCATTGGCTCTAAGCTTAACCTAAATTTAGTGCAATTAATTAGGGCATGATGGGAAAAGAACATGGCAGACTCAACAGATAGTATCTCTATGGCTCAGGTCAAAGGGTTTTTTCTCATAGAAACTGTCTAATCTTGTAGATTTAAAGAGGTGACCTCCTGGTACTTTGTAGTAGCTTCTTGTTTATTTTCTTCATAATACTAAAAGCATCTTGTAACCATATTAAAGGTATTTCATTGACATGCGATCCTTTTCCTTAGTCTCTGCTCCATAAGAGTAGATTCTAAACCTACTCTGTTATGGATGTCTCCAACACTTAACAAAGATGCTGGGAAGTGTTGAACCAATGGTATGAAGTAAATATAGAGAAGTGTTCTTCATTATTGAGCGCATGTTTTCAGCCAAGCAATTTGATCTTCTGAAAGTCTATATGTGTATTTATAAAAGCATGACAAGTCAGTCACTAGATTTTCAGATTTAGGGAAAAGGGTGACATAAGACACAATGATCTAAATACATTTTACTTTCAAATTCATATTATTAAAGAAATGTCATTCGAAGTTTATGATAAATTGTGCTATCACCATAAAGTTCTAAAGAAATAGTAGAAGAAACCTCTTGGTTTTCCTTCTGCAATAATTACTTGTCCCTTTCACAGTCATTAAATGGACCACAAATCCAGTTCTATCTTTCTAGGAGTATGTTGTAGGAAAAGCTCACAGTTCATGCTATTTTTATATACATCTAGAAATGAAAAAAATATTAAGGCCAAATAGCAGAACTACCATGTACTCTGTAATATTTGTTGAGTCTGCCAATAAGGAAAAAAATCTATTAGAACAGTAATTTTAAATTTTACTAATTATTTATCTAGAGTTATAACATTTGAGCATCACTTACATGATGAGATCAATACAAATTAATTTACGTATAACTTATTGAAAAGTATAATGACACACATTTATTGGCAAATTTATGACAAGCAGGATAAAAATTAAATCATATTCTATTTTACAGGGTCGAAAAGACATAAAATTTGATGTGCTTGACATGTCCCCAATAAAATAATGTAATATTCATATTTGGTGTAAAATATTAATCAATAAGTGACACCTACTTATTCTTGACAGGAAAGTAAGGTAAAATAGTAAAAGGATATGATGTTATTCAAATTTTTTAATTACATGTAGAAATATTTCAAACAAATAATATGTTAAGAAATTATAAATATTTCGTATGTCTTGTATTGCTTTAAGAATCATTAATTAAGAAAACATGATTTAATATTTAAATATAAAAGCAGCCTGAAAAACATTACTAATTTGTATGTACAACTATCTAATTAACTCTACATTTAAATATAATTAAATTATTTTTAATTAATTGGGACACTAAGATGACTTCTTTGGTTTCTCACAGTTCATTTTCTGCTCCTTATTTCTACCTGTTTACTATTTCTTATATCTACCCATAAAATGTCATCCATTTTTAATTCCTGTTTCTAGCCTGTTATCATATTGTTTTATATTTGTCCACCAGACATAAGCTAAAGTAATGTGTGCACTTTTCATCTTAAAGTAGGTTTGCCTTTGATTTTATTCTACTGTTGAGGGAGAAAAGTGGTTTATACCTTACTAGAAAAATATAAAACTCAAATAAAAAAACACATGGAAGAAATCAGATATTACTAACTAGTACATTATATTTATTAATGTATTCTTTACTGATACAGAAAGTACTGTTGAACAAATATTAAGCTGACAATTTCAAGGGAAATGTAAACGGAATGGAGTCATGTTTCCCATGAATCACAATGCTGCTGTTCTGAATCTCACAATAGCCAAAACCAAACCAAACCAAAGAAACCATAGCCTAATTAGGGGAGTATTTGCTAAAGATATATGAAAAAAAAACTTTTTTGGTCACACCCGGCAGTGCTCAGGGGTTACTCCTGGCTCCATGCTCAGAAATTGCTCCTGGCAGGCACGGGGGACCATATGGGGCACCGGGATTCGAACCGATGACCTTTTGCATGAAAGGCAAACACCTTACCTCCATGCTATCTCCCGGGCCCCGATATATGAAAATTTTAATGATTCATATTTGTAAGTCATGTCATTTACACACTTAATGACTACACTACAGACTACTTTATACCTATTTCTATTCCCCTATGAGGATGATTTGAGGTGAAACTTCAAAGCATAATGTGAAGTGAATTCTACAGTAACAACAACACGGTACAATTGAAGAAGTAGAGTGCTCAGGGTGGAGATTGAATTTTACAGTCGGCTGTGATCTTCACCTCTGGATTCCCAGGGAAGTTAGTCACTTCAGACATATCTACAGTCTTAATCTGTCTTGAGGACTAAGATTCCAGGTTAATTATTAAAGAAAAATGTTAAATAGATTGAGATTATTTGCCACAGTTTTTTTTAAGTTATTTCTAACAGCTCAGAATTCAGATTTTCTGAAGCATTTCAGTACCACATTGTTATTTAATATTTTTCTAATGGATGAAATAATTCTTTGCATAAATATCTGGTCCTCCAAAGGAATTGGATTTTACAAAGCTAGAAGTTACATGTCCCCATGTGTATGTATGTTGATATCATTGGGTTTTGTTTACTTAAAAATACAATCATCACTGTATTTTTGATCAGTTGATATCTTTCACTCAATCTTTATCATCCTCAAAGATTGAAATCAAGAGAGGGATCAACACAAATACCCTAAATTTTAGGTTCCTTGGAGGAATTATGAGCAATGCCCAAAGCCTAAGGGAAGAGAATGCTACTAAAAGCATGTGAGTGTCCCTATACTATTGTACTCAAAGACCCTACTAAAACTCTTTCAGTAGAAAGAGTTCCAGTGTTTGGGCAGTTTATCAAAGTGGGTTAAAAATTAGCTGGAATTCAAAATAGGAAGAAGCTTATTTCTTCTTATTCTAGACTCCATTGGCTTTAATCAAAGACACAAAAATATATCAGCATTTCCAAAAGAAATATAACCAAGAAGCAGTAGATCCAGAAACTGATAGAGCAAGAGTCTATTAACACAATTACTAAAACTGTAGATGCTTAGGATTTGGGATAAAAATACTTGGGTAATTTATGTTATTTAGAATCTAAGTGAATGAATTAATTCTTATAGACCCTACTAAGAGCTCTGAGACAAATAAAAAAATATGAGTTAAAATTTATTTTACTTTGCCAAGACAAAGCTTCTTAGAGCAAATAGAATAAAAAGAGACAATTGCAAGGGAAGGTAAAGATCATTTCAAGAATAATTTCAAGATAATTTCAAGAATAGGACTAAGTGTGTATTATATGTGTATTATTCAGAGAGTAATCTTTTTCAGACTTTGTTCATGAATTTGTGAAGATATTGTATGTCTATGCATAAAATACAACCTATACATAAAGATTTATTTCCAAAGCATCTACAGAATATAATGTCCTAGAAATTATTTTATCAGGGATCCACTTTCCTTCTGAATGTGAAACCAAAAATACTTATGGGGTAGAGTTTTATTGAAAAACATACAGTATGTGTTGGTGTGTATAGCATGACAGTTTGTGAGATTCTGATGTGAATGTTTGGTTGATGTATCAAAGCAGTTCTACTGGTCCCAAGGAGATCCATGCTAGCTCTGTTTACTGAATTGTTCTAAAGATCTGATGATCAAAGAGTTAAGAATATTGTCAGCTCCTTCAAGCGTCTTTGTATTAGGCAGAAGATATTTTTTCTGCTTTGGAGCCAAGAGTTGTGTGTGTGTGTGTGTGTGTGTGTGTGTGTGTGTGTGCGCGCTGTTGTTGTGTTTTGTCGAGCAGAGCCATTACTGTTTTCTTAGAAAGGGAAAGTGTCTCAGGAGAGGTTGGAGTGTCTGCCCCCTTTCACCTCTTTTACTTCTTCCTGCCCTTGGTAAATAATGCACAAAGATGTTAAATTGTATGGAAAATAATCCATAACATAAAATAAAAATATTATATGCCAATGAGAGGGCAGGAAGAGCACAAAACAAACCACTCTCAACAGATTATGTGTGGCTATGAGTTGGATTCCTTCTGGAAATCAGCATTTAGCAGAAGAAACATCCAACCAGGAAACAGAACAGACAAAGCATATCTATTTTCAGGTTTAATATGCACAAGCTGAATCCCAGTCATGAACCAGAAGGAGGTTCCCATGGCATACTGATATTTACCTTCAAGGAAATGGCAGAGAAAATAAAAAAGAGAACTTCAGAGTCTTTGAGCAGGCAGAGGGGAGTAGATAACTGCCCCAGCTTGTCAAGGCAAACTAGTTAACTAAAGTTTGAGTCAGGGGCAAGAATTAGTAAATTCAATCACTCAAATTCACAAACCCCTGTGGAGTCTGGCTAACAGGAATCAAAAAAAGAACAGACACAAATGACTAAGTGTAGGAGTACTGTTGCAGATCTCCAAGGACACTGAAGTTATAATTCAAATGATTTTCAATAAAAAGGTAGAAATAAAAATATGATCAGATCTTGGTGCCCTCCATTATTTCCCCCTCAATTTGTGAAGCAGAACAAGATGGTTCAAGTTATGCAGTTCTGTATGAAGGTAAGAAAAAAAGAAAAGAAAAAAAGGGTAGGGGCAAAAATTCAAACAAGCAAAAACTAGGAGGAGTCATTTTAGAGACTATAAAAATCAGTTTAAGAAAGAAAGGGAAAAAGGGAAAGAGTGGGGTGGAAAGGGGAAAAAGAAAAGGAAAATAGGAAGGAAAACAAAATAATACAAAAAATTCAGACAGAAAAAAAAAACACTGCAATAAAGACAACAACCAAACACTAACCATTGTCCCTAAATATAGACGAATCAAAGCACAAGGAAAGGAAAGGAAAGGAAAAGAAAAGTAAAAAAACAATGAATCCACTTTGGTCAAAATAAAAAATTTTAATAAAAATATATAGTATTCACCCAAATGTATTAAAATTTATTTGAATAAAAAATATGATCAGACTTAAACACCAAATCCAAAGTCAACAACAACAGAATTGATACCCAATCTACATCCAACTATACTCAGAGGAGACCAGTTATACTAGCGATCTGAGGGGCAAAGGAGGGGGATATGGGATGCATATTGGGAGCAGGTCAACACTGATGGTGGGAATGCCCCTTATTTAATGTCATTATGTACCTTAAATATTACTGTGAAAGGTCTGTAATTCACTTTGATCACAATAAATATTATTAAAAATAAAGGATTGAGTCATACTTAGTAAAGCTCTGGATATCAGGGGCAGGCAGGATCAAATCAGGAGCACCAACATGCCAAACAAGACTTCCCTTTGAGTTCTCTCCTCATTCTTTATGCTGAGAATTATTATTTTTTTATTTTTATTATTTTGGTTTGGGGGCCACATCTCATGATATAGCCAGAGGATACTCCTGACTATATGCTCAAGAAATCGCCTCTGGTTTAGGGGATCATATGAGATGCCAGGGAATCAAACCACGGTTCATCCTAGTTAGTGCATGCAAGGCAAATGCCCTACTGACTGCACCACAGCTCTACCCAAAAATTATTTTTTAAGTTTACAAAGCAAACTCCTTTTCTACTCTAGTTTAATATGAATATAATCATCTAAGTCAGAATCCCTATCTTAAAGGTCTGAGTGTCCTGAAACTCAATGCATGAAAAGACATGGTAACATTTCCTGGAATATTCAGTTGATCATTCAGCATTTATTTTTCTTTCTTTAATAAAAATTGATGAGGCACCAGAATTGACAAAGGTTTTCCTAGTTGAGTTTTGGGTCTATCACTTTCCAACATTAGTCTCATTGCCACTGCCAACTTCCTCCACCAAAGTCCTTCGTTTCCCTCCCACCACAAATCCTGCTTTTTGAGAGATAAGCTATGTTTTGTTTTGTTTGGGAAACATACCTTGTTGAGTTTAAAGCTTATTTATGGCTCTGTTCTGGGGAGACTTTCCTGGTGAGCTCAAAGGAACTTATGAGGTGCTAGTGGTCTAACTTAGATTAGCTGCATGCAATGTTAGCACCTTGCCTGCTGCACTATTGCTATGGCCACTTTGGCAGGCATGCTTTAAATTGGATTTTGTAGTGAGGACCTTGTGGTTTTAATGTTGTTGGTTTCATAGTTGAGATATATGCACATATATACCTCTACACTACAACTGAATCGCCTTCCCTTTACTCCATTACCCTGTGTGCCTCTTTTACTACATACCTTTCCAGTTTCTTTCCTTACCTATTTTCACTCCTATATTTTAGGGACCAGGGTGATATATGCACTATCCGTTCTATGCCTTCTATCTTCTTGTATTGTAATTCTACATACAATTCTGATAACAAAACTCAAATGGGCTATTTCTTGAGAAGTTAATTTGCCAAAGCTCATATAAAGGGGAAGAGAATATCTTTATAGGTATGGAACTTATTAAGGAAGCAAAGTTAGTAATGACAAATAAGAAAGCACCAAGCCCAGATAGTTAATTCTATCAAAGGACTGTTGAATCTATAAAAAATGAATAAAAAAAAGCCTGATCATGATTCTGGAAATCTCTGATTCCCTTATTGGCTTTATAATTTTTCCTTCTATAGCATATCCTCAAATTGTATCACCTAGATTATTTTTGGAAAGACTCATTTCATGCCAGTTTATACGTTGAATGCCCTGGTAGTCCTTTAATGGCTTAGTATTCGTATACAATTTAAAGGCTATTTGAGAAGGGGTAGAGACATGGCTTTGTTTCAGCATACCTTTGCAACATATTAGAGTAGAAAACCATCCATTGGAAATATATGAGAACCAAAAGGAAGTTGATTCACCAAATATCTCCATAGTCACAAAAAATGCAAGTGGCCTGCCCTACAGAATCTACATTCTGAAAAACATAATGTACTGTGTTTATACGGGAAGGGTTTTGTAGAAAAATAAAACAGGAGGTTTCTCCAGGAGACTGAGCAATCTGCTATAACCATTGCTCCATTGTGCAGTCAGATGAAATCCATAAGCTGCAGGACAATCAGGTGGGCCATGTGCTCAAATCAACAAGGCACTAACCATCCGAGAGTCTTGCCAGATTTCTGATGAACTTGATGTCTCTGGTCTTGAAATACCAAGGAAGCAACACCAAGTTTTAGAGTATTGTAACAAGTAAGGCTAAGAGTCTAATGTAGCATATTTTCCTTGAGAGATTTCCAACATACATGATCAGTTGGCACAGAGTTTGATTTTTGTTCTACGCATTATGACCCAAGGGGGTGGGATTGATGTCCCTTCGTTCCCACAAGAAGGTCCTAGAAAAGAGCCAAGATCAGAGAGTCTCAGAGAAAATATTTCACTGATATGCAAATATCATAAATATTACTTATATATATGAACCCTTCAGTTCAAATATTTGTTTATAATCTTTATGGTAATGGAGGCTTTATAGATATAACATAGCAGCAGCTCTTATTTGTGGGGGAAAGCACTTGTAGGGGTTTCTCCTGGCTCTGCACTCAGGAATTACTTCTGGCGGGACTCAGGGAACCCTATAGAATGCTAAGAATTGAACCCAGGTCAACCGTTTGCAAGGCAAGTGCATTATCCACTGTACTATGGCTGTGTCCCAGCAGTAGGTCTCTAAAGGAGAGTTTAGATGAGTTATTTGGAGGTAGACATTTTTTCCCTTATAGCTCTGAACTCCATGATTTAAAATCCAATATTGATGAGCCTCAAAAATACCAAAATCTGGAAACAACCTAGATGCCTAACAACAGATGAGTTGCTAAAGAATCTGTAGTACATATGCAATGGAATACTGTGCAATTGTCAGGAAAATGAAGTCATGAAACTTTCCTATTCATGAATGGACATTGAAACTATTATGCTGAGTGAAATAAGTCAGGGGAGAGACACAGACTAGTCTAACTCATCTGTGGGATTTAAGAAAAATAAAATACAGTATGGTAATAATATCCAAAGACAATAGAGATGAGGGATGGAAGGACCATCCCATGATATAAAGCTGACCACAACAAGTGGTGAGTGCATTTAAAGAAATAAATACACTCACACTATCATGACAATTGTAGTGAGTGAGAGAATTAGAACACTTGTCTCAAATACAGGCAGGAGAGGAGGCAGGAGAGAGATTGGGAGCATTAGTGTTAGAAAAGTTGCACTTGTAAAGGGGGTGATTTTTTATTTAATGACTGAAACCCAACTACAAACATATTTATAATCATGGTACTTAAATAAAGATATTATTTAAAGAAAGAAATACAAAGTTGTATTCAGAAAATCTTGGGTTCTGCCTGCTTCAGAGTTGCAATTTGGAAGAAAATATCTTCTCTTGACTGATTACGTGTTTTTTTTTTCTCCCTAAATTTTATTGAATATGAGATAAAGAGAAAATGGTTCAACCGTAGCTAAACATGACTGGACAGAAACTGATGTTTTCTTTTTCCTCAAAATTTCTGGGAGTTTGGACTGGAGCAGTGGCACACGTGGTAGGCTGTCTGCCTTACATGCGCTAACACAGGACAGATCCGTTATTCGAGCCAGAGTCCCATATGGTCCTCCAAGCCAGGAGTGATTTCTGAGCGTTTAGCCAGTAGTAACCCCTGAACCTTGCCGGCTATGCCTCCCCTCAAAAAGAAAATCTGGGAGTTAAAAACACACAGAAAGAAAGAACTACTATTGGAGAAAGGACAACTGAATCAAATGAGACTCAAATTCACTGCAGTGAGAAGGCTCAATTAGTGGCAATTGTTTTTCTTATGTGGTTTGGGGTATACATTTGTAGAATTTAGGGTGTGGAGTAAAATGGAGTTGCTTATTTATGTTCTTGGAACATTGCAGAAATTATTATATCTCTGAATTTGACTTCATCTGTGGAAAATCTTTGGAAGTATTTTTTGCCTTTGAATTTTCAAAGATTCTGATGAAGAGAGGTTTAGTTAGAAGTAGGAAAGCTTAAGATTGGCTTCAAGCTTAAATAAGTCATACAAAAGACCATTTTTGGGTCTTTGTAAACATTTCTTAACCACTGTTATTGGACATGGACAAAGGGGAGAAAATATAGAAGTTTTCTGTCCAGGAAAATGTCATAAAGTGGTTTGAGCTTTCCTTTATTTATCACCCTGGAGGCAAATCCTTATTAATGAACAAAATAGAGATTTGCAATTTTCAGTGGTGTCAATTATATCCAAACACAATTTGATAAATATTTTAAAAGTCTGGTGCACTGAGCACCCACTGGCATTGTCTAGACACTATGCCTTTTTAATATCTCTGTAGAGTTATCAAATATTCTATACACATATTTTATTTATTCACTAGTATTATTTTTAAACTTCTCTGCTTTTACAACTTCCTTTGAACCCTTCTCAGAGGAGTCTCCTTAATGTTCTTTATCCTCATATTTTATCCATTTGTTGATTGAGAGAATGTTGAATTAGAACACAAGTTTTACTAGATGAAGCAATTTTATATCGGTGATAAGGTTTTTATTTTGACTTTTCAGTATTGAGTAAAGTAATAAATTGCCAGTATTTCCTTTCATTCTTAATCTCTCTGTTGATGAGTGGCAAGACTTTATTATTTTATTTGTAAAAATTTTCCAAACTCTAGATAAATTTCCAAAATTTTCTATCACATCCAAGCCACTGTATTTCACATTGAAACCAAATACATCTGTATGTTTTTTATCTTGATGATTTTACTCATGAAATTATATATGTGTCCTTCAGAAATAGCATTAGACCCAAAGTAATTCATAATGTAAAATACAACTTCTGAATAATATTGATATACTTTTTATGGTTCTTGAAATTAATTAAGGAAAATATTTTTGTTTGGTTTGGTTTGGATTAGGGGTCACACTCTGTGACACTCATGAGTTACTCCTCTGCATTCAGAAATTGCTCCTGACTTGGGGGGGCCATATGGGACTCCAGGGGATCAAACTACAGTCTGTCGAGGTCAGCCGTGTGCAAGGCAAATGCCCTACCATTGCGTCACCGCTTGGTCCCCTAAGGAAAATTTTAACAAATGCTGTTCAGTAGAAACTTTATTACAATTTATGTGCACAAATATAATGAATGCATTGATTATATAACTGTTAGAAAATATTGAAATATAAAGTAAAGCAGTAATGTTTTACTGGGATGTTAAAAATGTTATATATGGGATGTCAAAAGGAAAGATTACTAAGTAAGATAGGGTAAGCAGGATAGACCACTGTGAGAAAAGTACTTTTTGGTGAGGCCTTACTGTAGTTAGGGAGTTAGGAATATATATAATTGAGTTTGAAGGATTTGGGTATAATCATATTGTAGGGAAACCAACAATAAGGACTCTTTGATGGCCATTACAAACAGGTAAAAGGAACAGAGAAGGTTACAACTAAAAAGAGGGAAGTTTAGAGATTGGGGTATGACAGGTGATGGTGTTAGGATGTTATTGAAGAATTATACCATAAAAGACTTTATCAACTTTAAAAGATAATTTCACTTGTGTGCACATGGAGACCTTGCAGCATTCTTAGTGGATGAGTGACTGCTTATGCCCTCTTAATCAGATGTCTATGCAATTTTTTTTTTTACTGAGAATAGGTATTAGCTGGGTCAGATGGAGAAGCTAGAAAATTTATTGGGGCATTATGTCTGTTTATGGAATATCCTTTTTGTATTTAAAATAAATTGAATTGATTTTAACATAGAATTACAATTGTCTAAAGAGGTGGATGTGTAGTTTATGTCCTGCTTCATCACACCTCTTTCACAAGGCAAGTGCGGTCCCCCTTTCAGAATGAACATTTACCCTTTCCTACCACTTTATTTATGTTCCTGAAGGGTAAAAAACTAATTTTCAGAATCTGAGTTTTCTTGTGTGTGTGTGTGTGTGTGTGTGTGTGTGTGTGTGTGTGTTGCCACGTCAGTATATTTGGTAACTTTATTCCACAAATGGGTAAGCTATCCATATATTCTCTTTGATAAATTTTCTTGGAAGAACTTATAAGTGAACATAGTCCAGGAGTTTTTGTGACGATATGGAGAAGCACATAAGGAGTACATTATAGAAAATGTTTCTGAGATGACTATCAGACAACATAGGAATGCATCTGTTGAGAAGTTTCACATTCTTAGCTAAATGTGTTTACACATAGTGATCACAATCTACTAGTTAGTTATATCCACCAGAAAAATGTCACTATGTTTTGCTTCCTAGACTATAACAAAACTTACATGCTAACATTAAATGGTCAATTCAATTTTTGACCAAACTTTTTTTCTTTTGCTTATTTTTATGACTTTTGATAAGTATTTTAGCAAAATCTACATTAGGGATTAAGAAGTAAAAATATTAAGATTTTATGGCCCATATTCTGTTGATTTTCTGTGAAAACATACATTATCTATCACTATGGCAGTTTTAAGGTACAGCTATCATAGTAAATGTCTGGTGAAATTTTAGGTATCCTGAAAATTAGCATAACAAATGAATCAGGCACACAGAGATAATACTTTTGCCAGCCCAGAAAATATATTCAATGCTCCTATGCATGAGAGCTCCTTTATTCTCTCTGTGATTTATCATGAAAATGTGAGTTGACAGTTTTATGTATGGAATGCAAATAGGACTCACTTTATCAGCCTCATGCATATTAATATGTGTGTATGATAATTTTGTTGCTTCTGGAATGGCCTTTAGACACTACTTCAGTTCTATGAAATTTATAGGTGAAATGTTGGAATGTATGTACTTCATGGGCATGTTTTTACTAAACTAGTAAAATATTTGTAAAATTTCTTTGGAGATTTTTATTCATTTATACTATATCTACATATATTCAAAATAAGCGCTAAGATATCTAACCATATACATGCATACATCGATGTGAATGTCTTTTATTCTATTCATGGGAATGCAACACCTTTATTGAAGTTAGCAAATCATTGAGGAAGAATAATCGCTACAAAATGAAGACACATGTTTTTCTAAAATTGCAGAAATGATCTGAATGAGAGTAATTAGGACCCACAAAATGCTTTCTAATAGAATTATGAAAGAAAATAAAACTTCATAATCCCTAATTATTGCCCCACATGTAAAATATCATTATTAGATTCACTTGGTTATGAAGATGAAAATCTTCCCTCCAGCTTTCTTTCCCTCACCAGTGCTCTTTAAGAATTTAAGTGTTCCAGATTTGCAGTTGGGGAAACTTATATTTGAAACCAAGTTACAAGTGCTTACTGATGGCCTGATCATAGTCAAACATATTTAACTCCCTGAAGTTCTCTTTCTCCAAATCCAGCTGGCAATAATGATAACATTTGATTTCTTAATTCTAGCAATATGAATACTTAGAGTGAAAATGTTTACTTCTCTTGTACACAGAGTTAGCTCTGAGTATGATTTTTAATGTTTTATTGTCTTCAAACTTGCATGATTTTTCTTGCTTACAAATGTAGCACATAGTATATATGCTTATAGATATAGTACCTACAAAGGATAAAGATCCTCTATCTTCTTAAACAACTTATACTAAGCTTCTATCACCTTGTATATCCTGTGTTATAATGTCTTTCTACGTTTGCATAGATTTTCAGTTTTTCTTCTATCGACATAACCAAAGAGTCCAAGAATTTTCCTTTCTAATAGTTTCCACTGCCTTTTCCTACTTTTCCTATCCATCTTCTACTTCCTAAAGGAATGGTTTTTCTTCATCTCTGGATTTCCATCCTCACCTTCACTCCTCCAACCCATGAGGTCCTTCTCATTGCCTCTTTCACAACTTCCACATCTGTAAATATGCTAAACAGTTTCTTAGCTTTCTCCAGTTCTTTTGCAGCATATGGCATAAATGAGCAACTTCCCTATATTCCCTGGCTCCTACATTGCATCAGTGTCCCACCCCACACCCTTTCTTTGTTTCCTCCTAACTTCTGGCTTTTCTTTCTTCATCTCCTTGCTTTAGCTTAAAAGTTCTTTGTTTCTGTGGGTTGGTTTTTGAACCCCACCTGGAGATACTCAAGTTTACCCTTGGCTCTGTGCCCTGTATCATCTCACCTGACCAAATCCTTCAAAGCTTTTCATCACATATTCTCCTGTCTCAGATTGATTTCACCGAAGGTTGCTTTTTAAATCCTTCGCAATTTCTTAGTAAATTGTTAAATTACAATAACAACAAACCTACAAACAACAGACCACAACACTTGCTTGTTCTGATGCAAAAAATAGGATCTATATCAGATGTTTTTTTCTGACTCTCTTTTCACTATCCAGTAACTCCTACCTCTGTGTGTCAAGTCTGTATCGAAGCAAATGGCTTTTTATCCATTCCCACCTCTTCCACTGGGATATTGAAAATAATGAACTGATTGTTATTCTCTATTGATCTTCTATTATTTCTTCTGCCACATTGCAAGACAGGAAATCAAGAGAAGACATCTATGCCTTTCCTTCCACTTTGATTGCTGATCATCTGAGGAAAGATAAACTGTAGACTTGAAGAGAAGTTAAAGACTTGATGCTAGACTGACAGAAATTTATATTATCTCAAAAGAACCAGAAATCAATGAGCTCTTCCTGAGATTTCATCTAGAGTTTGGAAAGAAAATCAATCTTTGGCATGAGCAGAAAAGGGAAGCTATAAGTTAGAATTAGGTTTCTTCCTGATTGCTTCCCCCACATCCAATTTTTCAATAAATCGGATACATGCAATTTTATAAATTTCATTAAGTTCTTCATTGAGTTATAATTGGTTTTCAGGGGAACTTCGTTGATTAAATTCATTTATCTTTATCTAAAATTAGTGATCACCTCACGTAATAGGAATAATTTGGCAAATTATTCTTCGTGATACAGTCAAGAATAATTGTGAATTACTTTAAGATGCATAAAAATATCATCAAGAGTTCTCTCTACTTCGTCTTTTACTGTCTTCCAGTTTTGTTATCACTCTCATTGTAGATCACTGATAGCCAAGTATATTTTTTTTCTTATTGAGCATGTAAAATAAACTTTCCTGAGTAGAAGTGCTATTGATTTCTCCTTTCTCTAGGAATCAATTTTCCATCTATCAAATTCATTTCAATGTTCCTGTTCACTTAATATACTTCTCAATTTGTCCTTGAGTTGTTCTGCCCTGGTGACTTGTTAAGATGGGTCACACAGACCTATGGAGAACTGTTGGTGTAAGTTGACACAGGTTTGATATTCTTCTTAGATAATTTTCTGTTAAAAAGTTTTGAATCCTACTATAAGTTATGCTCACACAAAAAGGAAAATGATTATTTAATGTCTGTGTCTCTATATTTTACTCTACACCCAAGCTGAATCTATAGATCAAAGCCTTAAGTTCTCTGAGCATCAATGTATCTATGGGTCTTAATGTAGACAGACCATTAAGTCTCATTTTGTCAAAGTTTTACTGTCTTTACAGAGTATTAGCAAATCATAAATATCTTAAATAAGATAATCTCTATTCTGATTCATTTACAGGGAGAAAGGTAGACTTGTAGATGACCACCAAATCATTATTGACAATAAAGTTATTAAAATATTAGCAATTTAAATATCTGGACTTAGAGTAAGGTTTTATATATAATAGCATAAAATTATTTTAAGACTATAAATTCACCTAATTAGGATGACCTTTAGCAAGAATAATTTAAGAATTCAGTTTCTAAAAATTGATGTCTTTTCTTTGTTCATTATCATTCAGTATGATAGAAGCACATGCTTTATTCTACATAGGTCTGTTTTCTCAAACACATAAAATTCTTATCATGTAAGATTATAATAGTTCCAAGTAATGTTTAAGAAAAAAACTAATTTATTGGATTACATTTAACAATATAATTTTGCCACCTTAGGATTTATTATATACTTTCTTCATATTCTCTTCTAGTAAATGCATAAGAAATTGTTCTTGGAACTAGGGAACCAGGGACCAGAGGGAAATCACACTTGCCTGGGAAGTCAGGTAGAAAGCACGTGGGAGACACCATCTCACAGCCTCAGCCCAGAAGGCTCTGGGGACACTGAGTGTGGGAACCAGGGAACAGACAGAAGCCACACACCTAGGTCTGGGAACACCCTGCCCCTTCCCGCTGAACCCAAAAAGTGCTCAGACTTGCTTAATTTATACCATATAGGTCTAGTCAACCCAGACCCAACACTCAATTTCCTCTGATAACTCACAGCCCATAAAACAGGATAACAAAACACTCAAGCAGCTTGTAATATTCTTATCATACTTAGACCAGACACCTGAATAGAAAAAATAAACTCTATATCCTCTATATCGAATATATCCTCAAGCATCTTTAATACAATCATCAGACCACTTTATTAAAGAACTCAAAAACTCAACATTTAAAACCACCAAATGCAAAGAAATATGGGCAAACTAAAAAGACGCTAGCAGCTGGGGAAATGGAGAGGAAACCCTATCAAGGCTCCAAGTCCACCAAAATGCAGGTGCCCAATAGATGAAAATGTATTAGCAATGAAAATTAAGGAATCACTAAACTCCGAAATTAAGAAATCTACATCCGAAATTAAGAAATCTACAGATGAACAATTCAACCAACTCAAAGAAGAACTTTCACAGAAGAAGAAGAATTAAGGAAATTAAAAAACATGTTAGCAGGCCATAATAGCAAAGTCGTACAGTTAGAGGAACACATAGAGAAACTTGAAAAAAAAATTACCAAACAAACAAACAAAAATTACCAAACAACAATGACAAAGAAGTTAATAAGAAAGCAAGAGACGGGGCCAGCATGGTGGTGCTAGATGTATGGTATCTGCCTTGCAAGCGCTAGCCAAGGAAGGACCATAGTTTGATTCCCCAGTGTCCCATATGGTCCTCCCAAGCCAGGGGCAATTTCTGAGCTCTGAGCCAGGAGTAAACCCTGAGCATCAAATGGGTGTGGCCCAAAAAACCAAAAGAAAAAAAAAGCAAGAGACAAAACATTGGAGGAAAAAGTTAGGTACCTAATGAACCAAGATAAAAGAAATAACCTACGAACTGTAGGAATACCAGAAGGGGAAGGAAAGGGGAAAGGAGAAAGGAGAAGAACAAGTAGTGAGGGAAATAATAACAGAAAATGTTCCTACCCTCTGGAAATAAAAATCCATACAAATCCAGGAGTCTAAAAGAGTCCCTAATAAAATATACCCTAACAGACCAACACCAAGACATATGGTAATCAAATTGGCAAAAAATAAAGAGAAAGATAAATTATTTAAATTAATTCAGGAGAGAAAAACCCTCAAGTACAAAGGAAGGGTTGGAAGAATCAAACCAGACTTCCCATTTGAAACAATTCATGCAAGAAGACAGTGGAGTGACATATTTAAACTACTGAATGCAAGAAACTTCCTACCTAAAGTCCACTACTCAGAAAAACTCTCATTCATATGGGAGGGAAAATTAAAAACTTTCTCAGACAAGAAATAACTCATACTATTTGCACTAACCAAACAACTCAAAATGAACTACTCAAAGATGTATTACACTATCCAAACCCCTGATTGTAACAGCAGCCATTCTACTCAATACAACAGTTCAACAACCCACTCTGCCAATAATCTCCTTAAATGTCAATGGGATAAATTCCCCCAATTAAAAGACACTGAGTAGAGGATTGAATCAGAAAACAAAGCCAGATAGCTGTTGCCTGCAAGAAACACACCTACAAGCACAGGATAGACACAGGCTTAGAATAAAAAGATGGAAATCAATTATTGATATTGATCATATCAATCAATGCAGAAAAAGCACTTGACAAAATACAACACCCTTTTGTGCTGAAAACACTCAGCAAAATAGGACCGGAAGGAATCTTCCTCAAGATATTTACAGCTATCTATAAGAAGCCCACAGCCAACATTATCCTTAGTGGTGAAAAACTGAAAAGCATTTCCACTCAGGTCAGGAACTAGGCAAGGCTGCCCACTTTCTCTATTCTTATTTAACATAGTTTTAGAAGTACTAGTAATAGCTATCAGACAAGAGGAGAGAATTCAAAGATAGGGAAAGAGGAAGTAAAAATATCTCTTTTTCAAAAGATATGATGATATACATAGAAAACCCTAAAGAGTAGACAATAAAACTCCTAGAAACAATAAGCCAATACAGCAAAGTGACTGGCTAAAAACCAATACACAAAAGACAATAGCATTCCTCTATACAAATAACAAAGTAGAGGAATAAAACATTAAGGTATTGACTCCATTTAATATAGTATCTAAAAATATCAAGTACCTGGGAATCAACCCAACAAGAGAAGTGAAAGACCTTAAAACTTCAAAACGCTCTAGAAAAAAATTGAAGAGGACTGAACGAAATGATAGAACATCCCCTGCTCATGGGTAGGAAGAATCAGCATAATCAAAATGACTATCTTACCTAAATTACTATATAAATTCAAGTCAATCCCTATCCAAATTCAGACATCATTTTTTAAGGAAATAGAACAATCAATTATAAAGTTCATCTGAAACCAAAAAAGACTTAGGTTAGCCAAATCCGTACAGTAAAACAAGAAACAGGGTAGCATTTCTTTACCTAACCTGAAGTTTTATTATAAAGCTGTAGTCATCAAAACAGAATGGTACTCGAACAAAGACGAAGTTTCAGACCAGTGGGATAGAACAGAATATCCAGAGATATACCCCCAAATGTATGGTCAACTAATATTTGACAAAGGGATTCAAGAACCTGAAATAGAACAAAGTCAATCTCTTCAACAAATAGTGTTGGAACAACTGGATAACCACCTATAAGAAACTAAAAATTGATCCATACCTCACTCCCTAAACAAAGATCAACTGAGACAGATTAAAGACCTGGAAATCAGACCCGAATCTATAAAGTTCATTGAGAAAATAATAGAAAGAACACTTCAAGACTTATATCTCAAAAAATTCTTTGATGATG
>PVKC010004081.1:0-36714 GCA_004027635.1 Crocidura indochinensis | reverse complement strand
TAAACTCCTTAACTAGGCTCCAGGCTGGACACCATGGCCAGTCTAGGCCTTAGTTTGCTCATGTGGGATTCATTCTATGGAAATAGTTCAGTTACTGCTAAGGAATCACAGTCAGGAGATCATTCCTCAGATGTAAGCCTGGTGTCTCAGTTTCATCCTATCCTGTGAAACAACCTCTACTGTTCTCCCCCTAGTCCTATGCATATGAAAGTCCGGGGGCTCCAAGTTCAATGTCTGGGAGGGCCAGTGCACCTGCCGTTTTGAGGCTATGAAATCTGTGGCCTCCCCCTTCTCATTCTCCTGCATTTCCTTTCCAAATCCCATTGCATTTTCTCCTGGGATCTCTGAGCCTGTCCAGTTTGGCAGGTTCTTTTGAGACCTGTAAAAAACCTTGCTTCTGATTTTCAAGGCAGTTTTCCTTTTTAACTTGAAGTTGTATTTTTCACTTGTGGTTCATTTGAATAATGTCTTTTGGTTTTTCTCTTTTGGACAGTGATTTGGGCAGAAGATCACACTCGGTGGTGTTTGGGGAGCAATTCTGGGCTCTGTGTGGACCACACCCACAGTGACAGGACTGAAACAAGGTGCAACTGCTTGCAAGACAAAGATCCAAGAACAATTTATTTCATTAATTTATTAATTCATTCATTTTTATGTCACTACACACACCAACACTTCTCCAAGAGCTAGGTATCTGGTGTTTATTAAATAATTGTTGAAGGAACAATTATCATAGTGTCATTAGAATTTATACTTTTAGGTGGTTTAAGAACATCATTCAATCTGTATCTATCTTTTTCATTTGTCTCCCTAAAGATAGAAAAAGAAATATCAGTCTTTGATGCAGCTCATAGAGTTGGAGTATGCCAGACATCCCCGGCAGTATTTCCCTCCAGAGTACTGGCCAAAACAAGGTGGGATGCCAATAAATCCCTCCAATGCACCGATGTTAGGATGGTTTCTCTTCTTTTGTGGATAACAAGGAGATGAAAACCCCTTTTTGGTTACTGTCTAAAAGTCATTCATCTTCAGAACTCTAAGCCCAAAAAGGTACATTTCAGAGTTCTCAACTAAGAATCACATTAACAGTTTGTGAATCTCTAAAATATAATAATGAAGATCTCCTGGTCAGCTAAAACTGAGCCTGGAGTATCCTCTTGGCCCTTCCTGATGGATACTGCTTTGTTCCCAGGGTCTAAGAAAGTGCCTGGCACTTGACAAGCACAATTGATAAAATCAAACAACATTTTTACATTGCAAGCATAAACAACAGTATCCTCCCTTCCCACATACACACACAGGTAAGAAGGTCCCACGCACAATTTTTGTTCTGTAGCTCAGATACTGCTCACAAGATCATCACAGGCAGTCCTGGGTGTGCTTAAGTTTTGCCTTCCACAGAAATGGGAAGTCAAAAATTTTCTCCCCCAACCATAGGGCAGTGCTTTTTATATTAGAAGGTGGTATGAGAAAATAACTTGGAGGTGGGAGCGGATCACTGGTTTGCTATATTGTCCAGAATGCTCTCACTGTCAAAGATCACCCCTGTGTAGTATCCAGCTAAGCTATCTACCAACATGGCACTTTTTTTTTTCTGGGGAGAGGGGCTCCCAGGCAGATCAGTGAATCCTAGGGGCCATTGCCTTATGATACTAAGCCAAATTGTTGGCAGTTCAATGCAAGGCCCAGGGATATGGTGCTGCTTAGAGAACCTTGTGTTAGCATGGAGTATAGGACAGCCCCACGTGGGGCTGAGGATGAAATCTAGGGCAGGTAAGTGTCATGTCTACATGCAATCATCACAAAACCTCTCAGGTATGGCTGTGACAAAAGCAGGCATGCACACAATGCTACTCATTCTCCCTTGCTCTCACGTTGAAGTCATAAATTGACCACCACTTAGTCAAATTTGAAAGCAATTTCTGTCACCTTGGTGAAACAAGACTCTTTATATTAATATTTTGATCCTAAAGGTAAAAGTTGCAGGAGTCTGTGGCAATAATGTAAACCCAAGCTGGGGGAATCCCACACAGTAATTCAGCCTATACTGGGCACAATCTGTTTCAGTAGATGAACGAACCAGCAGTCGGCACCACTGCCTATAACTTGTCACTATGTGCTTGCATTGCACCATATGTTGGTTTCTTTAAGTAACCCATTACACAGAAATTAAATATCTTGTGACAGATTGCTTTGACAGTGGGGGAAAGGAATCAAAAAAAAGAAAAAGAAAATGAGAGAGAGTGGGAGAGATTTAATTTTTTTTTTAAAAAGGCATTTGACTAAAGGCAAAACGTTAGGTAGATGTTAATTTAACAGATGTCTGGTTTTGCATCATCAGCCTGAAACGGGCAATTTCTGGCAAGCCTTCCCACCACATCACAACACAAAATCCTCTCAATTCCACATGGATATGCCTTTCACAACCTTCCAAGTGAGCCATTTTCATTGAAAGGAAAATGCCTGAAATTACTCAGGGAAGCTGCTAACACCTGGCAATAGTTTGGAAGGAGGAGTTTGTGAATGCACAGGGGTATAATGGAACAAAAGTCAGCTCACAGCAACTTTTGAGTGGGGAGAGAAAGCATGAGGAAATGTATTCATGCTGCAGAAACAGCTAACACATCACAAAGTGCTGTGTGTGATGAACTGGCCCCTACACATAAGACCGCTTGCTGCTAACAAATTCTTTCTAGAAACAGATCATACAGATGGGTCATATCCAAATTGGCATTATTTTCTTTGCATTGCTTCTTCACACAAATCTTTGTCCCTTTCTATCAGGTACACTCACACAGATGCATGTGTGTGTAAAATAGTGAATGGTTATATGAATGTTTAATTTATTCATAATTGCACACATGCTGACTTTTGTGGCAATGCTCCAGTTAACATAATACTAGGTGTTCTTGATTCGGAGAACATTTAAACTTAATTTGAATTTTGTAATTTCTATTTTATTTTGAAGCCCATATACTTTAATGTTTAGAACACAGGTATTTTTGAAAAGTCCTGAAAAGCTGAAGTGTTCTGAATTTGTTATTCATGATGAGAAAAAAAAATGGCTTTTTATATGAAAGAAACAACCAAACTCTCCAGTCTGTGAACTGGTGTTGTCCTGGTAAAGACAGTTGATGTTCTGTCTTTGTTGGGATCCAGTTATTGTATAACTGGTTGAAGAAAATGACCATCAAAAGCACAGATCCTAGTCCTCGCTATCATGAATGTGCCTGAAAAGAAGGCAAAAAGGATTATAAACGTACACTGATATAGTTCAAAGACAATCCTAAAGGATTATTAATTAGCAATACTTTCTTTTTTTGGGGGGAGGGTCACACCCGGCAGTGCTCCATGCTCAGAAATTGCTCCTGGCAGGCACAGGGGACCATATAGGGCACCGGAATTCGAACCGATGGCCTTTTGCATGAAAGGCAAACGCCTTACCTCCATGCTATCTCCCGGGCCCCCAATACTTACTTTCATAGCAAAGAATACTTTACAACTTAGTAATAAAAACTTTCCACTTTTGATAAAAACACATTCTATTTTTCCCCGCTCATCTCACCCCTAGCCACTGTGCTTAGTGATTTTCAACAACTGCAAAATACATTAGATATCTCCAGTGTGTGTGTGTGTGTGTGTGTGTGTAACCATTTGAGTCAGCATTTTTATTTTTAGGTATTTAAAGTAAATGGTCTATAGCTTGTTTTCTGACAGAATATGGCAAAAGGCCATCTTTAAGGGCTGAGAGAGATTAATGATATGATGGCAACCTTTGGAAAATGAAACAAAATTGGTCTGGTCTCCAAACAATTCAGTCCTAGGAAGGATGCCTGTGTGTATGTGTGTTTGTGTGTATGTATACCTCCGTGACATTCAATAAATACTGAGTTACAAAGCATTGTCCCTAGGCAATTTCATTTTATTTTATAAACATCACAACCACAGGAAATGAGGAAAATTAGCCTTGTGAATCCTAAGAGGCTAAAATGCATATCAGGTATAAAAAAATATCACAGAGTCAGACAGTGTAACACAACACATTTTTTTTCTCATGAGAGTTGATCCAAGTCAAGGACATTATGTAAGACTAGGGAAATTGGTAGGGGATTTTTAAAAATCACTATAGAACTGCACTAAGAAAAGAAAAAAAACGATCTGACAACACCAAAGAGTTTTCTTTCACTCTGAAATTTGAATTCAATAATCATGTCTGCCTTTCATGTGACTATCTCTCTAGGCATTCAACACAAAATCCCTGATGTGGGAAAAAATGATTCTAGTCATTTTACTGATGAATCTATTAATTCGCATCTCACATCTTGGGAGGGATAACATTGGGAATAATCAGGAATTAATGAATGACCAGAGTCTAGATTCCTGGAAGTAGTTTTATAATTACTTTGGGGGAAAATTCAGTGATTTGCTCTGAGAAAGTACTAGAATAAACTGAATGCCATATTTTCTCAGATTTGGCATGAAATGATTTGGGGATATATACAGGTAGTCTGTGTGTGTGTGTGTGTGTGTGTGTGTGTGTGTGTGTGTGACATCAGGTAGTGATCAGGAGTTACTCCTGGCTATACACACAGAAATCACAGGCTCTGGAGACCATATGGGATGCCAGGATTCGAACCTATGTCCTTCTGCATGGAAGGCAAATGCCTTACCTCCATGCTATCTCTTTGGTCCCTATCCAGGTAGTCTTGATCTGATTCCCATGTCCATTTTCCTCTCATCTGAAAAGTTTGAATATTTTGGAACATGAAAAGAAAGAAATAGAAATAGTAAAGGGGGAACACCTAGATCATCTTTGACTCCAGTGTATAGGAAAAAGAAGAAAAGAATTAAAAGGGGGGAGGAAGAAGAGGAGAAAGAAAAATAATGGGGAACAAGGGCCAAAGGCCTTGGGCATACTGTGACATGGGGGAGTGGAATAGCTATTGATCCAAAGCACAGATTCAACAACCTGAAATCATAAAACTTAAACTACAACCACAATATTGAAATGTGTTGTGGTAGTAGTGGTGGGGAGAGCATGGGATACTGGTGCAGGGATCTGTCACTGATGCTAGAATTGGTGTTTAATTATTGTGTTCCTAAAGCTCAACTATCAATGGTTTTGTAAATTATGGCTCTTTAATTAATTGAATTTAAAAAAAAGACATGCAATGAGTAGTACAAAGAGAAAACTAGCTCCCACATCTGTTGGTTTCTGGGAATTTTAGACAAGCCTAAATAATGTATTTAGAACAGCATCTGAGAACCCGTTGGCCTCCATTTATAAATTTGTAGTGAGAGAATAAAATTTTGTGATCTTGTAAATTCATAATTTCTCTATATTTAAGAACACTTAGAACCAATATTGGTTCTTTTTGGCTTGTTTGTTGTTGTTTTTCTTTTGTCCTGAATCTCATTATAATAAAAAGAAAGACATGTGTTAGAATAAAGGTTTCAGAGTACTCGCCAAATCTAAATATGAGAAGCATGTCAGATATAAAATCTTTCTATTGTTTCCCCTCCATCTATCAGCCATACTCCTAATAATTTCTAAAAAGACTACACTCAAATTTCATTGCCTGAGAGGATGAACCACCCAAACAGCCATTTCAATTCTAGTTACATTAAAATGACCCTAAGCTTTGGGTTAGCATGATATTCAAGACCTGACTGAGGTCTGCATTGCTACCCTTTTAAGGGTGAGCTATGTGCACCTCTGTTGTCAGAGGACCCATGAGAGAAGAACAATATGATGTTCAAGGTGTTGTAGAGAAAGGGAAAGGAACATGAACATACTAAAACGGTGCTAGATTCTAAATGATCACACTAAAATGGACAGAGAAGTTATTGCAGACTTTGAACATAAAAGAAAACTATCGGCTGTGGAACCATCAACATTAAGTCATTATTATTTCTGGTTTGAAGAATTATCATCACTTTCATTATTATAAGTCCCTGCCAACATTTGTCTGAAGGACATCTCAATCAAGAGCCAATCAGGAGTTGAGTGATAGTACAGTGGGTAAGGCATTTGTGACCTAGTTTTATTCTCAGTACACTATATGGGCCCCTAGCCAAGAGTAATTCCTGAGAGCAGAGCCAGGAGTAAGCCCTGCAAATAGCTGGGCTCCAAACATAAAAAGCCAATCAGAGGCAGCCTTCCTCAGCATGCAACCTACTAGTTTCTTCCTAGCTCAGGAAGGAACCTTCTATATACCTTCTATCTGTATCCTGATTATCCCCTCAACTGTTAGGGGAGCAGAAAGAAAATGTGGAAGTCACTACAGAGAGGTGCCACATCTGAATAAAGATTTCTTTTTGGTCAAGGATAGAAACCTAGGATGAGTGGGATAAAAGGCTGCTAGGGAACAGATAAGCAGTCCAGTGGGGAAGGTGATTGCCCCTCATGTGACTGTCCCCAGCACTACAAGATTGATCCCTTATCACAGAGCCATGAGTACATCTTGAGTATGTTGGGTGTGGTCCCACCAAACAACAACTGAAAGGATCCTTATGACATTTGTGGATTGGTGATGGTGACTCATTTCACTTGAAAATGTTTTAAAAGTCAGGAGCTAGTTTCTGCTACTCAAACATTGCTAATAAGGCCAGACAAGGCATGACTAGTTCCGCAGCATCTGATTTGAATACTCAGATGTCACCACCGTATAATCCTTTTAACATGTGGAAAGCACTAGAGGAAGAAAAAGGGAGTTCATATTTCTGCTTCCCTACTTTTGAGCATAGATATTTGGCTCAGTTACTTTATGTATCCGGAACTCAAATCACTATCTGCAAAAAACTGAAAATATTTTCTCAACTCCTGGGATTGTACCTAACAGTAAATGAACCACATATATGTGGTAAAGATTTAATGACAGTTAATCTAAGAAGGTCGCCGCTTGCATGGAATTAGGATCATGTTGGAGGTGAATCCAACATAGAAACATTGATATCACATTGATATTGCTGGGATGCATTACCTCTGAGTGAAGCAAACATTTTTGTTTCTATCAGCTTTGTCTTCATCTCTTCCTACAGGAGAAAAAAACAAACCTTGTCTGGTCTCCCTTTCTGCAGATATCATTAACATTATTAACATTATTAGGTTTAAATAAGGAAGATTAAAAAAAGCAGTCTTCATGTGGGATATATCAAAAGTACTTGTTATTTATTTTTATTTGGAGTCACATCCAACAGTGCTCAGGGATCACTCCTGGCAAGCTTGGGGAACTATATATAGTGCTGGAAACTGAGCCCCGGTATGCACTGCACAAGGCAAAGGTTCTACCCACTGCTATTGCATTATCCCAGAAAGAGAGTTTTTAAAGATTCTCCCATTGTATATGCACTTTTTTTTTGGTTTTTCGGGGCACACCCGTTTGATGCTCAGGGGTTACTCCTGGCTAAGAGCTCAGAAATTGCCCCTGGCTTGGGGGGACCATATGGGAGCTGAGGGATCGAACTGCGGTCACGATATTTCCTTGGCTAGTGCTTGCAAGGCAGACACCTTATCTCTAGCGCCACCTCACCGGCTCCTGTATATGCACTTTTAAAAGTAGAAAGTCATGTGTGTTATGTGAAAGCATGCAACTATTGATTTCAAAGTGATTTTTTTACATTATCCCACATGCAGTTGCCAAACATATATATAATGTATTGTCAACAAATCATTCATATTTACAAAAGTGAAAATTAACTATGCTTGTTTATAAAACAGGAAAGCTGCTTGGAAATGCATTCATTCCACGGGATTATTTTCTATGTCAGACTTATGTTGAGTAGAGGGACTTGCATATTATTGTTTTAGAGAAAAAATATCTGACTTTTCCTCATCTGATTTAGGTTTCAGTGGTCATTGAAGAAGACTACCAGAAAAAAACTTATTTGCCTGAGAAAAATCACAGAGGAAATAAACAAAAAAAGATGTCTGGCATCTGTACTTGAACTTTATCATGATCTTAAATATGACTATAGTACTAGAACTATATATAATATCTCATGTAAGCCTGGGGACAACCAAGAACAAGGGACTATTACCTGCATCTAAAAAGAATGATTGTTAAAGTCTGGAAGTAAATAACAATTCTGCCAAGCATTTGTTCATGCCCAATTGTCACAGGAGCCTATGCTTATGCTCTTTACACAGTCAAAGGGCAGTTACAATAAACTCAACAATTGGACTTAATCAGTATTATACACAAAAGCTTTCCATGGGTTGAGAATATAGTTCAGTGGCATAGTACTAACCTTGCATTATGCCCCTTGTACCACACATATGTGCAAGAGTGAAAGAGAAAAAGAAAAGAAAGGATAGAAATAGGTAAGAAAAAAGTAAGGAAATGGAGGAAAGAAAAGAATAAAAAGAATAAAGGATAGAAACAAGGGAGGGGCATTAAAAGAGAGGGAGAAAGAAAGGGAAAGATAAAAGTAGGAATAGAGTAAAAGAAGAAAGATAAAGAGGAAAAGAATATAAGAAAGAGAAGAGAGGAAGAGAGCAAAAGAGAGGAAAGAAGAAAGATAGAAACAGGAAAATAAAAGAATAAAAAAGAAAGAAATGGAAAAAATTATTTCCAGTAACCTAACCATCTCAGCAATGATTTTCTTATTATTGGTGATAATGGACTGGATACTTGAATGTTTCTATAATAATAAATCAATCTTTATAAAATATCCTTCAGATATCTGCCAAGTTATCTGAAGAAATATTAATTATATTGCCTCAATACATGCACATTTCTTCATAGATATTGTCTGCCTAAAGTTGTAATTCCTGTTATTATTTTAAGGGATTATCTGCACTTGAATCTCAACTCTGTGGGAATAACAACTGTCATAGATCCATTCTGTGCTAGGGAACTGGCTAAAAGGGCTAGAACTAATTTGTCCTTTGCATGCAGAGACCCAGATCTGCCAAGGGTCAGCCCTGAGCACTGAGCCAGGAGTAGCTTCTGATCTTAGTTGGATGTGTATCTACCCCCCAGCCCTATGGAAACCAAACCAAACAAAAAACATTTAAAAATTGGTCCATTATTTGTGACACCCCTCAGCGTGTTTCTCTGGTACCATTTGGAACATATTTGCTGAATGAGTGTTGATAATAAATGAAAACATAGATGTAGCCAGGTCTAAACTTATATGCTTATGTGTTTAAAAGCTCTAAAACTCCAGACATCATTACAAAAGAGACAGAAAAGAATGACAGAGTTGGAATAAGTTCCTGGGCAGTTGGAGTAAAGACAGTACTTTACAGAACTGAAACCTCTACATACCACTTGAAGCTAGCAATCCTTCCAAGTGCTTGAAATGTATACCTGGTCTTATTATGCTTAATCATACAGTGCAAAGTAAAAGGTACTCTTTAAATATCCAGCACAGGGTCAGAGCAATAATGCAGTGGGATAAGCACTTGCCTTAAGTGTGGCTGACTTGGGTTCTATTCTTGGCACTACATACAGTCTCAAAATCCTAGTCAAAAATGATCCCTGAGCACAGTCAGGAGTAAGCCTTGAGGACTGCCAGAGGGTGGCCCAAAACTCAAACAAAAACCTCAAACATCCAGCATAGGAGAAGACCATCCTCTGGGTCTCTTCAATTAGTATATACATCTATTCTGGGCTCTGTGTCCAGTATATCACTGAACTGTGAAATAGTTAGACCTCCATCCATGTGTCTATGAATATGACACTGAAGTAAGTACATATAATATACAAAATTATGTGGTGATGTGCTGGATAACTGAGCAATTCATAATTAACCTAGTCCATATACCACCCCAAAATTCCTCTCTAATTCCTAATATAGAGTCTGCTGGGCAGGTTCAGCAACAGTTCAGCTACCCCAGAAGTTGTATTTGAGCCTTTGTGTGGAGAAATTATAGTAACACTAAGGTATCTCACATTCCGGGTGACTGTCTCCTAGTTCATTGCTGGTCTTCTAAGACATACTAAATACCCACTGCAAAACCATTTGTGGTCTACATGGAAAATAAAAAATTTTAATTCCTGGAAGAAAAATATTCAAGAGATATTTATGTATTTATGTATGTGTAAATAATCATTTATGTATTTACCAACAGATATTTTTATATTTGTAGTTTGAGACTTCTCTTCTTTAAATAGAAAATAAGAGCTTATTGAGAATTTAATATTTGCCAATAACTCTGATGAGTGTTTCATGTATTTTTATAATATTTTTAGCATTTCTTTATATTCATTGAGATTCTATGACTTACAATACTATTAATGATGGTTTTCCTTGTAATTTTTAATCCAATTTTAATTGGATTTTTTATTAAATCCAACTTGTAGGTAGTAGAAGAGATACTTGATTCTATTTCCTACTAGACAGTCCCTCCAACTTGATCCTGCACACATTCTGAGAAGAGCAGAAAGGAAGACAGTCGGTTGAATCCATCCCTAGGATCCTTTATTCTTGGGGATTCTCAGTCAATGGTTTCCTGGTCCAAAGAGCCCCAGGAGGATCTTGGTATAGAACTCTGGTATGTCAGATTAGGAGTGTATGAAGTTGCATCCAGTTCAGACATGGGGATGCTCTTGACACATAGATCATACGACCTGACTGAGAACATCCTTGCAAGTGTGAAGAATATTCCGGGATAAAGTTTTCTTCTGTGTGCAAGCCACAGATATGTTTATTTTTCCTTTGATTCTCTCTAGCTTTTAGAAGATGGTTTAAAGCCTGTCCAAATGAGGGTTCCAGGTTACTGGATTTAGTGAGCATTAGTCTCACCTATGTCTACTTTGAGCTGATTTCTATTGAACCATCTGCTACTTCCTTGGGAGAATCCCTTTCCCAGGGTACAACAGTGGCAGACAGTAGGCACATTGGGTAGATAGGGTGAACTGAGAGTAACAGGAAGTGCATTGGCTTCACCCCCAGCTGCAGCAAGTGCTGAAAGAAATTCTTATTCCTACTTTCTGGCACCAAAACTATGGGCAGTGATGGAGAGGGGCATGGGGTTTATAATCTCATTCCCCAAACCACTGCTTTACCCTTTGTCACCGAAAATTTAGTAAAATTTCAAACTATTTTCCTAATGCAGAATATTTCAGGGAAAAAATGTCTCAAATATTGTTCAGAAACAACGGAGAGGGATGAGACAGAGGCTAGTCTAGCTCTAGGTTAAGCCACACTTTAAATTTTTTGGTAGTCTATACTCCCAGTTTCCAGATGGAGAAAACCCTTCAATTTATGGTCAAATTTCTGGGTAGATGTATAGATTTCAGAAGACAATCTTACTGTTTATATCACTGAACTTTGAGGCAGGTTGTGTGTGTGTGTGTGTGTGTGTGTGTGTGTGTGTGCATGCGTGCATGCATGTGCTCTGAACAGAATTCCCAGATTCAAGTATAATTTAGAAAGTTTTCAGCTCATTTTGAACCCCCTTCTCAAAAAACACCTCATCTATCCCCTGCCCCTCTCCAATGTTATACTTATAAAACATAGGCTCCCTGTGGCATTTAATGAGTTACCCATCATTAACTCAGCAGGATACAGTCAATAAATTTAATATGTGTGTACTTAAATGAAAGCTCTGACAACTCTGAGCTGTAAATAGGGATTCGGCATAAACAGAGATCTTTAGGAGTGAAAAATAAGAACAACATCATTGGAAGTTTCATTCACAATAAATTTTGCCTGACCAAGTCTTGCCTTAACCCTCAGGATTTGTTATAGGAAAGATTTCATGCTGGAAGAATGTTTGGGGGACCAGATGGGTATCATGTACGACAAAATAATAGACAGAAATCTGCAGGAAGATCAATTTCACTAAGTATCTTGCCACCCTTTTTCATTTTATTTAGGAGGAGGAAGAAATCTATTGCTCCAAGTTCTGGATTGTCAGTTCTACTATTTAGAAACATAAAAGGTTATTTTTTGTTTGTGTTTGCTTTTGTTTTTAATAATTTTTATTTTGACCACAGTGGATTACAAATTTTTCACAGTAATATTTTAGGTACATAGTGACATTGAATCAGGGGCATTTCTATCACCAATGTTGTCCTCCTTCCACCCCTATTACTAGCATGCATCCTATATTCCCCATCTTTGCCCCTCTGGCTGCTAGTATAAGTGGTCCCCTCTTTGTCTAACTTATAGATTATAAATCAAAGCTTGTGACTCACAAAATTATTCATAGCTGGGTTTTAGACCTACTATGTTCTAGGATGAATTTTACCATGAATGTCTGCTTCCCTCTACCAGGTTTCCCAGGTTTTCTCCTACCTATTTACTCTCTACCCTGCCATCTTGACAGGCAGCTTTTTAAGTTTGGTTTGAATCTCTCATTCCCGGGTTAATGACTAGATGGTTTGGGTTTCAGTCCCCGTTTTCTTGTAACTCCTGGATCTCTTGTTCTCTGCTGCTTCATGTCTATCTCTTCTTTCCTATTCATTTTATTTAAGAATGGTAAGACATGTTAACATTAAAAAGAAACTACTTGTTACTTGGAGGGAAATCGCTTTTAATAACTTCTTTGACTCAGTATTAACTGAAGTACTGCTATAAATAATCATGGTTAACTCTTGCAGCCCTATTTCCAAAGAACTATGAAGATATTCATAATTCCCATATCATAAACTGTGGATCCAAACTTTTAAATCACCTACCCAACCAAAGTCACCCAACTGACTACTTATGAAACTGACGCTGGTCTATGGTCTTTTCCAAGTGCCCTTCTCCTACATGATAATTTAACTTTCAGTTCAGAGGTGGGCGAATGTTTTCTAAAAATGGCCAGAGTGTACATATTTTTGGTTTTTAGAGCCATATGGTCTCCACTGCAATTGCTTAGTTGTACCATTGGAGGCGAGAGCAGTACATCAATGAATAATCATGACTACATTCCAATGAAATTTATTTTTATGAAAACTGAAATGTAAATTACAGTGAACTTTGATGTGTCACGTGTCCAGAAATTGTATTATTTGTTCTACACTACCCACTCCACCCTAATTATTTAGAAATATCAAAATCATCTGAGTTTTAGGCATCCAAAAACACATCACTGGTTGAATTTGATCAAAATACCATTTTTGCTTAAGCCTTTTAATTATGAAAGTATCTGGAGGTCAGACTCTGAATTTTAAGGTTTTCTGACTCAGGAAGCAGCTCCCATATTGTCTAAAACGACAGGAAGGCATTAAGTTACCTAATCGTCGGTGACGAGGACTGGGTCAAATCTGAGGCTCTCAATGGTGCTACTCTCATCTTTTCCATTGTAAGTTTCTTGCTTTCTTTTCTTTTCTTTTCTTTTCTTTTTAATATCTTTATTTAAGCACCATGATTTCAAACATGATTGTAGTTGGGTTTCAGTCATAAAAAGAACACCTTCCTTCACCAGTGCAACTTGAGCCTAGGTTTACTCGAATGCTGTAATTTAAATTTCTTTTCAAGAAAAATAAAAGTTGAATCATTTAAAGTTACTGTACCTTAACAAATGCACCTAAAGTGGCACTGTTTTTGCATGCATGAAAGCTCAAAGCCTCAACAACTCCCATGAGCGATTAATCTTCTAACACTAATTAGATATTTGCTAATTAGCGTCTGATGTGTGAAATGAAAAAAAAACATTTTGAAGCTGAAATGAATAGGGTCTAGAAAGATAGGACTGTATTCCAGTTCCCCCTTTTTCATCTTATTATCATATTTCATAAATATTAATAAGATCACATGATACCAGCAGCTCTATAAAATTATCTCCCGAACAAAGGTTTTTGTTTGATATAATAGGGATGTGTCAATATTTTGCATATGGAAGAAAGTGCTCAATGAAGGAAAGCATTTCTTTGCTCTATGTTAAAGAGATGTCATATTTCATGAATCACTTTTATGCTCAATCAACCAGTCCTACTTTGTAACCTAGATTCTTCCCATAAGGGAATGCAGAAAATCTTTTTCCAAATCACCACATTTCTTCTCCTCAAAAGACTTCTAACACCTTAATCTTATCTTAGTTTAAAAGAAAACTTAATTGAATGGAAAGTATCTTAAACCTATGATTCTGTGCAATAAAATAATAGAAATTATTATAGAATGATGAGTTCCAATAAGAGATGTAGTTAATAAATGAAAGACAGTAGAATTGCATTAATTGCCTGAAGACAATCACACACACACAAAGAAACCCTCCACATGCCATCTTAGTAAGAAAAGAAGACACAGAAATAGAACAAGATAGAGATTTCAGTTATTCTAATACACATAAAGCAGTAACATTCGAGTCATACATATTAAGCCATGTTGTATTCATCCAATGCATAACGTTGATATGGGATATTTCTCAAGTGAAAATCTACATTAAACATATTTGGTTCAGGAAGAAAGGAACTATAATAATAAGCTATTTCAGAGGGTGTGGGTTTTTTTTTTCTGAAAAGCCACTCACCTGTGAATGCTGGTCAGATCACAAATTATATCTAATTATGGCATTGATACAGTAATTCAAAATGATAGCTAAGCACAAGTTGACAAAGGTGACATTGAAACATAATGACGATGAGATTATCGTTTTCTTAGGCTGACATTTTATGATTATAATAATGCTGATCGAGATGATTAAAACCATAATGAAGGGAAAGCTCCAAGAAACAGACGGGAAAAACATGCCAAGTCTGTTCAGAAGCTTTCATTTTTGTCCTCTGGTTTATAAGATGAGATTTCTCTCTCTCATATGTTATTGAGTACTTATATTAATCTAGATCTGCAAAACTGCATTTAATAGATGCTATTTTTTTATCTACTCAGAGACGTGTGTTTGTGTGTATTTAACTCCTAGAATAAGAGAAATAAGATCATCTATGCCAATTTACCTATTTACCCTGAAGAGTCTTTTCCAATTGGCTTAGAGATGAATGATTGGCTTCCAGGAGCAAAACACCAAATCATAATTTGTATGAATTCTCAGGTCTTTAGCTTAAAATGTGGTGTTCCCAAGGCTCTGTGCTGTTGCAAACACCCAGCAAATGGAAAAAGTCTGGCAGACATTACCCTTTCACTTATCGTTAAATGGGAATAGAACCAGACAGCTTTTAATTACCAACAACAGAGAAATGTGTCAAGGGGAATCATAACCAATCAAGACATCACCAGTCAATCCAATAGGCAGCCTGGATAAACCTGAGAAATGAACAATGCTCCATACTATGCTCAAATGAGGCTCTTTGCATTGTATCAAGTTCTGGGTACCTCCAGCTAAATTCTGCACCTCCTTGAAAAAATAGAGGATAATTGTGTCTCAGTCATTTATAATCACTCTCCCAACTCTCCATGTGTTCTTATATTTGGTTTCCATTCACCTATTTTACCTGGTGTCTAAAAGTATAATCACAGAAACTGACTGCTCAGCTGAAAGCAATTTGCAAGTATGTATATATATATATATATATATATATATACATACATATATATATATATATCTTTTACTGCTATGGAGGTCAGGTCTGAGTGCACCACTGTGCTGATAAGGTAACTGAGAAGCAAACAAGTTTAGACAGTTAGTGTTACCTCCCAACAGAGAAATCTCATTGTTGGAAGGCATCTTATATTCTGCGACACTGAGCAAGCTTCCTTCCTCCTTCAGAACATCAAGCCACTGCTTGTCCAAGCTGTGGCGATCACCACTTAATTTTGGAAAGTATACCTGAGTATGTACTGTCAAGAATTGTCCAGTGCCCAGAAAATATTCTGCTCCTTGGTATAAAATTTTGAAATAACTTGAAATCTTCAGCCTTATACATTCAAATTAATATTGTCTGCCTGGCTTTTGAAGATCACCTTTTCTCAAGAATTAGCTCTGACTTTCTTTTCTTTTGCAGGGGGTGAGATTTAAGCCATATTTAATTGTGTTATAGGTTAACTCCTTGTTCCGAGTTCAGAGATCACTCTTGGCAGTACTTGGGGACCATATAGGGTGCTGGAGTATTGTATCTGGATTAGCCCTGTGCAAGGCAAATCCCCTACCTACTGCTAATGTTTCTCCACTATTTGTCTGTTTGTCTGAAAAGGCTTCATGTTTTCAGTTCCCCACAAATGCTGACTATTGAGAGAATCATTTGAAATGACAGCTCAGTGCAACTTGACAAAGGTGACATTGGAACATAATGGCACAGTTATCCTCATTATGTGTCTGGCGCTGTAATACATGCACTTTGTCTAGTATCTCATTTATTCCTGTCAACATCCTGCTTCACAAGTTACAGAGGAAATTTAGCTTAGAATACTTCAAAACACAGCACCTCATTCCCTCTAAAGTCTTCCATAAACCCATAGGACAGTGCTAGTCACTGCCTTGGGTCTGGGCCCATTTCTCACCAACTACGAGATATAGCCAAAGATCCAGGAGCAAAGATTAATCCTCTACTGGCTATTACAAGGCAAAAACCATCTCTGCTATAACTTTTCTGTGGCTCATGACATTTTATTTGTTTTACAAATAGAAATTGTAGATATTCTTTGAAGAGCATATTCAGGAAGTCTACAGATCTTGCTCAGCACTTTGAAACCAGCACTAGAAATGAGTAGAGTATCTTGCTACAAAAAGTGACTGTCACACACAATTTGGAGTAGCAGGCAGGGCAGTAGCAGTAGCAGGTAGTCTCAGTCCCTCAAAAATTCAAGGGAGTCACTGATTCAGCAACAGCTTCTAATGTTTAACAGAACTTGTAAATAGCCTATCTGATGGTCTCTGACACTCAGTGACATTAATTGGAAGGCAGTGAGAGTAATCTCTAGAAACTAGCTAGCTCCATGCCATCCTTGACTTGGAACTGGCGTCATTGCCTTATCACACCAGCCTACAAAGCCATGTTTCCTATGCAGCCTCCTACTCCACTCATATGGGAGGGAACAAATTCCATGAGATTATTCCCCAGGGCTCTCAGTAGGACTATTTCTTCTGATGCTCTTTCCTTCTATTTGTGATGTGCATCACTGGCCATGTTCACACTTGAGAGAATTCAGCAAACAGATCGGATAGGGATACTGGCTGGTAGGGAGGTCAACTTCCCTACTGCAAAGGCTGAAGGCAATGACTCCATTTTTTCAATTTTCTCCAGCTCTGTCTAGCACTATCCTGTCCCTCAAGGAGCCTCTTGAGGAGTTGGGCAATAGACTGCTCAGTGCTTGTGGGATTTGGAAGGGGTTTTTGTCACAGATCACTTGCACACTGTTGACCATCCAGGATTGAAGCAATGGGAAAACTTAACATTAGGGCTTTATTCAGAGAATTGCTGTGGTGTGAGAAAAACCACTGGAGTCCCTAAAGAAGAACCTGAAATGTACCCACCACAGAGATTCTGGGGGAATTCAAAAGCATCAAGAAAGTAAAATATTAATCCTCAGTCTAACATGCAATGGGAGCTAAATTAAGGGGGCCTACAGTTGTACGCAACCCCAAGTTCAGAGGTACTGACTCAAAACACAGATCTGAGCAGGCTTTCCAAAATTGGTTTTATATTCTTTGATTTATTTTTTAATTTCCTGCAGAACAGCATTTCTCAAATTCTCTGAACAACTGTGAGATATATTATATATTCATGTATATTCATAAATACATTTATAATTTATAAATACAGAATGACACTGGTCATTGACTCAGCAGCTACATGAGCTTTGTCAAGTAGGGAATAAATGTCATATAATCTTTATAACTAACCCACTTACGACAGGTTCAAAGAATGAAACTGGGGACATCTTTAGGGATTTTATCCATGTGTACAGCTACACGGAACAGGATTTGAGTCTCAGTTCAGTAACTATGTGCCAGATACTCTAGTAAGGCTTATGTATTCCTCTAGAAAATTCTAAAGCAGATACTGTTATGACACGAAAATAAAGTTGAAATTGTCCAGTTTCAGATAAAGGAATTTAGGTAATATAATAAATCAGGTACACAACTGGGATTTAGAGTTATTCTGAACTTCTCACTTTCATCCCATAACCATTTCTAACTTCACAGTAAGTGGCAGAACTCTCAAGTAAATAACATGAACCCCTTGGCCCTGAAATCTTGTGGTCTTGTTTTGACTTCCAAATGAGCTTGAGGCATAGAAAAGGAATGACCTCTCTTATCTAAGGGAAATATATTTCCAATTACTGTGCATTACTGTCACATGACATTGTTTTCTACTGCTTGCAAAGCTGAAGTCCTTCAACTTGTCAGACTTGTAGAAGACACTTTAATTATTGAAATTTATCTAAATAAGGTGATATGAAGCTTGTCAGAAGAATCCTTATATGATTATCAAAGAATAAGCTAGATGGGCTGTATCAGAAAATATTTAATGGTCATAAGCTTAAACATTTTCTAATTCCTTATTTCTTGTCCGAGATAGGATGAAATTTTTCTGGAGGCTCTAAGAAAATGTCAAGGTCTCTTGAGACAGTCATTTTGATAAACCATAAGAATGCCTTCTATACACTAAAGAGAAACTCTCTGCTATTTTCTAGTCAGAAAAGGACCCTTACTACTGTGTCTTACAATGAAACCTTTATAACAAACATTTGAAAAATACATCCCATGTGTTATGGTTGAAGTGTGGTCATTCATTGTCTCTTCCCCTTTAGAATTCTAAATCTACAACCACACATCACAAATAATTGCTGAACAAAAATAACTAGAATGACATATGCACAAAATCTTATGATGAGAGAAAATACTGTTTCTAGCTTAGGGGGGATAGAAATGCTCTGAGAACTCTCTGTGAAGTTAAAGCATTAGGTTAGCAAGGTAAATAAGGCATATGACAATTCAGGTAGGAAGAGTATAGTGAGAAAAACCAGAATATGTGAAGCATAGGGTTAAATGAAAGAGATTATTGGAAAGGGTGTCACATTCTACATAAATTCTATTCTGAAAGGCTATGAAAAGGAAACCATATCACAAAATTCCAAAGTCCAAGTATTTGATATCCAGGGAAAATTACAAGGTTAGGGATATTGAGAGGTGAGTGGAAACCCTGATGCATTTTGAGGACCAGCACATATGACCCTTTGGATTAGCCTGAACAGGCAGGCTTCTGTACTATTAAAGTGTATCACTTTACTGAAAATATTACTACAATTTTTTTTCTTTGTGGGAAATTCAAATTTTTTCTTTATTTCCAGAGTCATTCTTCGTGTCAGGAGTCAAGAGTCTGATTGCATCTGAAACCACATGGATTCTACTTTTTTAATATGTATTAGGAATCACATAACAGTATAGCATATGCCCTCAGAAATACATGCATTATCATTTCAGCAGACTCTGTGGTCTAACTTCTGACACTTTTACGAATAGTTCAAGAGTAGATTTCCATAGACACTGAGATTTCTTTTTAGAAGTAAAAAGTCTCTACATGTATGCTCACATAAACGATAATATAGAAGTAATGACCCATTTGATTGGTCAATGATTAGGAACAAGAAGGAAATTTATATGATCTGCAATAAAGACCCAGAAAAGTTGTCATTTTATAAGTACACAAAAAGGGTTGTTAGAGAAAAATCTAGACACATACATCCCTATTATGGTATTATGGTAATGTTATCCACCTGCTGCAGAATATTCCAACCTTTTCTAGATTGTATGCATGAATATGACAGATTAAATAGACAGAGAATGATAGAGGAATACAGTGAGTCTTCAACATTTTTGAAAGACTATATACATTAAAGACTTGGTTAGTATTGTTAGAGTTGATTTGGTTATTCCACTGTTGCAAACTTAACTACTTATAGAGCATTTTTATACTCTAAATTTCTATGATAAGGTTTATTATTATTTTTTGTTATTCATCAAGGTGCTAAAAGCTGCAATGTAAATATGGGGCAGTATTCATGCTTTTCTTTCTTAAGACCTTGAATAAATTTCTTCCTTTTTTAGATAGACCTTTAACTTCTGTGTGGTGGGCTGGTCATTTACAAGCAAATTGGCCTCTGAATATGTATAAAGACATATTCACATCCAAATGCCATGCCCTGATAATTAGGATATAATAAAGAGACCTATCTTGAAATAGATAATAATGATAGCCATAGTGATAAAAAAAATACAAGCTATATTCGAGAAGTGTCAACTAGAGTCACACAATAACTGAAAATTCTCCTAGCAATTTAAACAGGTTTAACTTATTCAATTATCCATCTATTTTTTCTTTTTCTTTTTTTTTAAATCTTGAGCTGCTAGACCTCTTAAGTTCAAGGTGATTTCTACTGTATGATGCTTAGCCTTAAAATACAGAAGATCAACCTAAAAAGACTTGTTGAACAATTACCGAGGATGCAAAGAGATGGAATAAAGGTTAAAATTGATCTGGTGCAATTTTTGTAGTATTTATGGTACCTTTACCTAGTCACCTCATCTGGAAATTTCTGTGTTAGTGGAATCACATTTTCCTTCATCTTTTTTCAAAGAATTACCAACACACGCATGCATCCTTTTTAATAGTAAGTCCCAGTAGAGCCAAGCCATATGTTACTCCTTCGTTCTTGGAATAGAGTGCTTAGGTTAGTACTTTAGAAGCTCATGACCTATAAATAACTTGTCTAGAAACACCCTTCACTGAAGAGAATGTGACCTAAAAAAAGACTGACATTTGGATATTGGTCAAAATATTACTCCTCAATATCCAAGTGTATCATCACAATGTCATAATATTGTGACAAATCATGGTATCACATCAGAGCAACTGCACAAAGTACCAACCTAAGCAAATCCAATTACACAGATTTGTGCATTCAATGGAAACCCTGTCTGATAGTCTAAAGAGTGGTGAGCAGCTTGTAGAGAGGGCAGTGTGTAATTTATGCACTTGATTTGGAAACTGGCCAACACAGTTTGGGAAGATCAACACAGAAACTGCTCATCAAGCTGATTAACAAACACAAACAAGGGGCAATTCTTGTTAACAGTACCAGGTTGGGAAATACCAAAAAAATTGTGTTTCCCATAAGATACTTGCAAGACTAGCCATGGGCATAGCTTCAAATGTGTTACTGTTTATGGTGTTAGCTTTTTCCAGGTGGGATGAGAATTTAATTCATAATGGAAAGGCCTGAATTTAATTCTTTAATTTTTATTTTTATACCTTTTTTTTGAAAAAAAAATGAAAGTTTTCCTGAAGTACGGAGAGTGGTTCTCAACTCTAGTTGCTAGATTCTCTTGGTGCTATGGAGACTAAAGAACCGGGTCCCTGCCTAACCAAAAGTTGAAGCCCTAATTCCAACCTGATGATATTTAGAGGTAAGGGATTAGAGAAGTAATTGGGTCATGATTCTAGCATGGATATGAATGGGATTAGTACCGTATAAGTCATCCAAAAGTTGATATTCTTTTCTATGTAAAATAGAGAGTATGGGCTAGAATCCAGAAAACCATTATCACCAGAACCTAGCCTCATTTGCATGACTTGTAAAATAGTAAGAATCCAAATTCATTTTGTATAAGCCACCCCCAGTTCAGGGTATTTGACTCTAGCAGCCCAAACTCATAATGCTGCTGCTTTATAATGGCTAGTGGTTCATGTTTCCACCACTAATTTCCTTTTTATTTCACTGATGTGTGTGTTTGGGGAGGAGATATATTTCTGGAAAGTTTTCCAAATAACTATAATGCAGGCCAGTTTCATGTTACTTACTCTACCCTCCCTCTTCACTAGGGCAGCCTTACTTGGAAGATTACTGAATATTGAGCCTTTGGACTTACACAGGCCTACTGAATCAAATCTGCATTTTAACAGGCAGTAAAGCATGCAAATTAGACATTTTGAGACAGTGCCATTATGTAGGGCACTTACCTCACAATTGGCTGATCTGGATTTAATCCTCAGCACCATAGATAGTCTCTTTAGCCTACCAGGAGTGATACCTGAGTGTACAGTTAGGAGGAAGCCCTGGGTACTGCTAGGAATTTTCCCCTATTTCCCAAACCAAAATAAAATAAACACAATATAGATGAAAACATTATTTTTGCCTAATGATTATGAAGTGTTCGCTCATACTGGGAACTCCTCTAACTAGACTATAAGCATTAACCCCTTTCATTCTCAAATAACCTATAAAGCAGATTTTGTTATTATCTATATTTTTATTTCCTTTCTCTCCTTATATTTAATGAGATAGGGATGGTATACAACATTGTGCAAAGTTAAGGTACACAATGCAACTAATCGCTTATATGTACTGATTGTGGAATGATCTTAATCATATTAACCTTCATCACTGAAAAAGTTACAACCATTTTTGTTATTGTTGATGCTGTTATGATAAGAAATTCTAAGCTCTAGTTTTATACTTTCTAAATGAGAAAACTGAGGTTAATGACCTTAGCCAAGATCTCACAGCTATTGATGGATAGCCCAGAAAGCACCTGTTAAGAACATTCTCCTTTGTCTTAACAAATTACACAGTGCTGAATTATCTTGACAAGACTGATATTCCAACATGCTGATCTAACACAGCATATGGTGACACCAATGAAATGAGGGATTATATAAAAATGAATCTCTACAGCCACAATATTATAAAGATGTCTGGCTTAGATGACTACCTAGTTAACCAAGAACACTCATATCTAGGCACTGGATATAAATATTCCATATAATATGTAGATCATAGTTGAGGTTTTAAATTGGGATCTTAAATTCATTCCATGATCCTGAGCCAAGATGACTTCAAGGAAAGGCATGGGGGTAGTTGCAGCATCTCTAGAAAGCAAATATGAAACAAACGCATAACACACAACTTTTTGCTTTTTTGGGGGGGGTGGTCACACCTGGCAGCACTTAGGGGTTACTTCTGGCTCTGTGCTCAGAAATTGCCCCAGGCAGGCATTGGGGACCATATGGGATGCTCGGATTTGAACCACTATCCTTCTGCATGCAAAGCAAATGCCCTACCTCTAAGCTATCTCTCCTACTCTAACTTTTTGCTTTTTAAGAGAAACTGCAGGTGTTACATTTGGGGAATAGTTTTCTCAAAGCAGTGAGGTCTCCCTTGGTCAATTTAAAATAAATATTATACTATTAGGTACTAAAGAAATATTTGCTGGGTTAATGAATATGTATGTCAAGTGCTCTCTCAAAGGAAATTATTTTTATTTTTTAAGAGATTATATATTGCAACTCTGAGTGTAAACCTCATCCATACATAGATCTTATTTGGCACACATTAAACTGATTTTTTTTTCTTCTAAGAACCAACATAAAATATCAGGGGACTTTGCTCAGAAACACAAAAAACACAAATCCCCAGCTTCTCAGTTTCTCCTTTTGAAATGAAAAGCTTTAGAGCTGGTCAAATGACATTAAATAAAAGAAGAGAAAAGTTCATTGTCACTAATTATCGAGAAACTGCAAGTCTTCACAATAATGAGATATCACACACAGTTAGAAAATATTCTGACCAATATCAAAACATTACTCTGTTCTATAGCAGAAAGATCAGAAACATCAAATGCTGTGTGTGGACAAAAAAGAACCTGCAGTCACATGGAGATTGCAAACTGGGTCAGTTTCGATTTTAAGCAACATAGCTTGACACACAGTGATGACAAAACTTTTGTGGAAGGAGTAGTTCTGTGGACAAATATTACTCATCTGGAGAAAATAAATATCTGAGCTAAATAGAAAAGTTCAGATCACTCAAAGAGTTTTTTCCTATGTGTAATTATCCTTTATTACACTGAGGTGCTTTTACAGTGGGGAAGCACATGAACACTCATTGGCTTACTGCCACTTAAGTATGTTGACTGGGAGATCCAGAAATATGTGTCTATGACCTAAGCTCATTAGAAGGCAAAATAGTGCACCTACTGTGGGTCAGAAAGATTTAAACATGATCTGGAGGAAAAGAACTGCCTCTGCATCATCTGGGTAGACTTTAAGTGCCCTAAGTATCCTCATAGGACAGAAATAGACACATGCAAAAGAGATATGGAAATGATGTGGAGGAAGATGGGGCTACAAGCCAAGGAATGCTGAATCTTTAGATTCTAGAAGCGGTTAGAACCAAATAATTTCACAGAGTTTCCAGAACAAATGCAGCCAATGTACACCTTGAATCAAAGCTTCCAGAATTATGAAATTATTTTTGTCATATAAGGCAACAGATTCTCTGGCATTATGACACACAAAGACAATAATATAGCATCGCCATGGATTAGGTGACAGAATATTTGTATAAGATTACTCTTTGCTATTTTGGGGGAAAAGGGCAAAATAGACAAAGTAGGACATAGTAGTAGTAATTTATTTTTCTGAGGACATGAGGCTCTCACAGTTCAGGTGTGATCCTCAGAATAAATCTTGAGATTCACTCTTATCTTTATTCTCTGCCAGGTCATTTATCTTCTGAACATAAAAAGTTATGACTTGTAGATAGGTTCATAGATTTAAAGTTTTATATTCCAGCTTTATAAAATTATAGGAGCAAACTGTTTACTATCAGGTATACCATGAATGGATAATATCAGCAAATTATCCCTAGAGAACAAATTGTCCGTATCACTTTAGTTCAACATGTAAAAAAACTAGAAGCAATGAGGAAAAAAGGGCCCCAAGGACATGCAGATGACCAGCGTAGAGTTAAGCAAAGATATGCTCTCACTCTTCTCATTATGCATGTCACACGACAGATATCTTTTATGTTCATCTGTGTCCTAACTTTTATCTTTTGATCATTAAAAATGGGTTGTCTGCTATTTTTGAACAAAGGTAAGTCTAGGAAAGCTCTCAATCTATCAAAGAAAAAGCTTTAAGTCCATCTCCAAATGGGACTTTTTTAAAGGAAAATAATTTATCCAAAGCATTTAAGTCACTTCATATGACTATAAAAAGGTCTTGTCATGATATAAGTGGTATTTAATACACTAGAGAATAGGGATATTAAGATAAATTGCACAGGAACAACTCAACTGATAATTTTCTAAATGGAAAAGAAGAAATGCATGAGACTACATCTTAAACCATTTATTAGAAAGATTAAAAAGGTCTTAAGCAAAACTGAAAACTATGATTGGGTTATACAAATTGAGGGTTAATATAGAATGTTCAGAACTCAAAGGGCACTATAAATTAATATTGTACGCTGATGTTCTTTTTTGATACATGAAAATAAAAAGGGTAAAATCATTTAATTAAATTTTTTCTAAAGATATATTCTTAGAGCAACCACAGTCATTCACAGGAAGAAATTGATACAGTGCTGCATTAGCTAACTTTTACACCTTTCCAAGCCTCAGGTGGCCAAGTCACATTTGGACTCTTTCCTGCATAAATTTCACACTTCAATACAACAGCAATCTTTTCTTTACTGTTGATCCAAGAACTTCTCCAAAGTACATGGAATTTGTATTAATGGAATTAATTTCTGAAATGATAAGGATTTCTGCAACTGGTCAGATTTTAAGCCTCACGTGATGAGAATTCCTGGACACATTCAGTGGCTTGCTTTCATCATATTTAATTCTAAACTTACTAATAGAGCTTATTTATTCAGTCAATAGATATTCAAAATCTGAGAACTCTGTCTCTATCTCACTATTATTAAGAAAAGATGGTAGAAAGAAAATCAACTGACCCCACCTCAAGAAGAACTGATCAAATATTTGAGTAATGACATGCTTTTCTTTCATTGGTGTAAACTATTTTAGATTAACCAAATTGGTTTGAGAAACTGAATTCATTTTGGCAACATCCATCTCTCACGGCCCAAATTTGGATGTTTTTTGTTTTTGTTTTTGTTTTTACTGAGACCTATTTACCATGGCCCATTATTGCCTAAATTATCTTCCGTGAAGCAACCAACAATAATGACCCACAAAATCAGCAGCTCTTACGACCAGGAGTTTGACTCTTCTATTATTTTCATCACATAAAATCTTTGCTAATTAATCAGAGGTTAAGGTCTGCTGAACAAGACAATTTGTGAAAGAATTCGTAAAGTTTTGGAGCTGAAGATTAATGTCAAAAAGCAATCAGATAATACTCCTAGACCTTGTGGAAGCCAAGGTATGAGGATGCTGAAATAGTTGTAAATGTTATAATGGAGAAAATTGGTAGAGTAAATCATAGCAAAATAAAGAAAACTTGAACGTAGCAAGAATTTAAGCCCCATGTGCCACAGTTCAAATCCTAGACGTAGGAACTGTGAACTCAATGTGGCATAACTTCTGAAATTTGTCTTTAGGAAAATCTGTTTCTAGAAGAATGTACATGAATCTAGAACGCGTCCCTTTTTCTTCATCTTCCACTAACAATTATATTTAGCCTTCCTTATTACCTTCCTAGAAAGATCCCATCTTCTACCCATCGTCTACACTTGACTAAAGAAACATAAATGAGTTGCTTACTGGCAAGACAGAGAGAGAGAGAGAGAGAGAGACAAACTTAAAACATTAAAGAGACTTTGACATTAACTGATGACAATTCACCAGATTTAATTATGCACCATTTGAGACATCATTTGCTTCTTGCAGAGCTCCTGCTATTTCATGACAACTTTGTGGGATGTTATATGGGCATCTAAAATGTAGGCTTTTTGATATGCAAAGAAGAAGACCTAGTCTCTAGTACAGATATATACTGGCTATAGGAAACACCTAAAAACATCAAGGCTCAAAAGTGCATTTCTCCACCTGCTCCTTCTGCTATATTTATTTTCTTAAAGGCATTGGTTAATTAAGTATCTGATATCACTTACTCTAATTTGAACTTCAACGAAATGTTTAGATTCCATTGCTTCTCTATTCATAAAACAGTGAAAAAAGTTTCTAATTTCTAACATTTTGCAATAATACTCCTTTTGGGAAGATTTTTCTGTGTTGTATTAGACATCATTGCGTTTTCATGTTCTCCATCTCAAAAACTATTCATTTCTACAGATTCATCCTATAAATATCATATGAAAGTGAAAACTAACATTAACTTCAATTTTAATTTGACATGTTTCTGGGACTACCTATCTAAATCCAAACACTTTATTTGTGAATAGATGTGTGTGCAAGTTGTAAAAAACAATCACCTTTAGATTATGAATTATAGGTTAAAAAAAACTATTCTTAGAAAATAACATACAGACTCAGACAAATATGACACGTAGATGAACTAGCTACATGTGAGAGGAAACAGTAATTGTTGGACCCTTCAAATTGCTCCATTTCATCTAAATAAAAACAACTTTGAATTTCGAATCATCCCTACAACAAATAAAAAATAGTCCATATTTAGAATCTTCAAGAAGCTGTATTGGTTTGGGGAGTTTCTTGTTCGTTTGTATTTTTTGGATCACACCTGGTGGCGCTCAGGGTTACTCCTGTCTCTCTGCTAAGAAATCATTCCTGGCAAGCTCAGGGAACCATATAGGATTCCGAATTAAATAGGGGTCTGTCCTGCGTTGGCCACGTTCAAGACAAATGCCCAACTGCTGTGCTATCGTTCTGATCCTGTAACTGTATTGTTTTACCACAAAGTACAGAACTCCAGGTTGAATTATTTAACATTTTTGAGAGAATGGAGTATGCTAATATTTACTACCTGTCATCATCCTACCAAAACAAGAGATCAGTGATAGATTTTTTTTGTTTTTTTTTGGGGGGGGGGGATTTCACACCCGGCAGTGCTCAGGGGTTACTCCTGGCTCCATGCTCAGAAATTGCTCCTGGCAGGCACGGGGGACCATACGGGGCACCGGGAATCGAACCGATGACCTTTTGCATGAAAGGCTAATGCCCTACCTCCATGCTATCTTCCGGGCCCCAGTGATAGATATTTAAATAAGATTTATAGTAAGGACTCTAATTGAACAACTATTTTGCACACTTTCAGAGAACTGTTATGTGGCCTAAGATTGGGACTCTGTAGAAAACATATAAGCTATAATTTTATTTCTGCCTTCAAAGCAGTTTTAGTATAGATAAGAGGAAGAAGATTTATGCATAAGATTTCACGAGAGAAGGGCCGGAGAGAGCACAGTGGATCAGGAGCTTGTCTTGCTTGTGGCTGACCTAGGTTCTGTCTCAGGCAACCCATATGGTCCCCTGAGCATCACCAAGAGTGATATCTGAATGCAGTAGATCCAAGAGTAACCTTTGAACACTACTGGGTGTGGCCCCCAAAAAATAAATGAAAGAATTCATGAGAGAACAATGCAGGGTAAAATATAATTAAAAAAACAGTGGTTTGACTCACCAGAAATTTCTCTGGTGTCCACAAAGGTGGGGAAATGTACACAAATACAGATAATAGGTCATGTGACTTCTTTTACCAATGCAAATTTAAACTCAACTAGTCTAATCACTGGGGTAATTTTGAAAGCAACATCTCTACCCTCATGTTCCCGATGTGAACAAACTGACCATCACTAAATAAGGCTCAGCTTTCAATTATTTGATTCTTTTAAAGATAAAATAAAATAAATATATATCTTCAATGTTTCAATCCCATGGGCTAAGTAAATGAAAGCAAAGATAAACAGATAGAATCACATCAAATTAAAATTTTTTTACAAAGACAATAATGAGTAGAATAAAAAAGAATAAAGATTAGGAGAAAAATATTTGCCCACAACCCATCTTACAAAGGATTAATAGTCAAGTTATATAAAACTCAGGTAAAGCCCAACAATAGCAGTAACAATAACAATAAGTAATCCCATCAAAAAGTGAGAAGAGATAAATAGAAACCTCTTTAGAGAAGGCATACTGGCTGATAATAGGCATATGAAAAAAAATGTTCTGTGTCACTTATCACCAGGGAAATAAATGCAAATCAAAATAACAGTGAGGCATTATCACACTGGTATATATCGCACTGGCATATATCAAAAAATAATAAAAACAACCAGTGCTGGTTGTAGATATGGGGGGAAAGGAAGCTTTATATACTGCTGGTGGGAAGATTGATTGTTTCAGTGCTTTTGAAAAAATATCTGGACATTTCTCAGAAAACTAAAAATTGTATTTCTTTATGACCCACTACTTCCAATTCTGATAATTTACCACAAGGGCCCCCAAAAGTCTCAGAAAAGGCATCTGTATTCCTATGTTCACTATAGCATTATTCACAATACCCCAAATCTGGAAACAAACCAAATGTCCTAGAGCAGAGAACTGGATAAAGAAACTCTTATGCATAGAAATGACATTACTTGTAATAAGAAACTACAAAAAAATCATAAAAGTTGCTGCCAGAAACTGGAGGGGATCATACTGAGTGAAGTCAGCCAGAAAGAGAGGGAAAGATATGAAATGATCTTTTCCATACGTGGCATATAAAGCATAGAGGAGAACAATGATTGGCTAAATGCAACAGAACGAAAGAGCTGTATAGAATAGGACTCACCATGTTGGAGAGACTTGGTAGGGTAGAGTGGGGAGTTGGGGCAGGAACTGAGGGGAGATCCCGGCACAACTGTGGAGGAAACGAACATGTGGGTGGCGGCAGTGATATTATAATATCTTACACATAAAAGCCTATCACGACAGTATTATAAAATTGTAACGCATACTGATAAAAATAGAATAAATGAAAAGAAATGAATATGGCCTTTCAAGTTATACATATGGTTCTCACTGGGTCCTCTATCATGAGGTAACCTGAGCTCATTACTGAGCTTTAATGTGGGTAATACAATCATTAGAATATAGGGCCTAGAGTCATAATAAATAGGGCATTTATCTTTCACACAGCAGGCCAGGATTTGATGATAGACCTCCCCTATGGTCCCCCAAACCATCAAGAGTGATCCCTTGGCACCACTATGTGTGATCCAAAAGCAACAAAAAATTCATTAGAAGGTAAATGACAGGTGAAATGACATTTGACTGGCATGTGTACATCTCTTGGAGAACAAACAATAATTTATATAGACTCAGATATTCACCCCTTTTCTCATTCAAACCTCAGTTTAGCTTTACAAATTTTAGACTGTTCTTTATGGGATTATTATCACTCAACAATTCTGATACAAGCTAACTACATTTAGTCATATTTCCACCTGTCTCATCAAAGTGCACAGTGAGCAAGTTCATGGAACTTTGAGGGAGGGACATCAGAGACAGGCTTTTAATTGGGTTGAGGTAGAGAAACACCTAAGTTATGAGATTATCTTTATGTTGACATTTAAAATAGGGACATGAGTTCCAGAAGATTATTCCTGTGTGTGGAAATTTGGCAAAGGAGAAAAAGAGGAAACACCAACTAAGACAATGAAATAATTTTGCAACTAGTGGGCCTGACTTTCCTCCACTTTCTTACTCAACTTCCACATTCTTTCTCTCACTGACTGCACACCAGAAGTCTGTTAATGATAAAGTTGAATGATACCAGCTTTTCCCAAAGAGTGCAAATTCAGAAAGGGGCCAAAGTGAGAAAAAACACAAAAACAATAAAAGTAGCTTTGTGAACTGTACATGTGTTTAAATGGTCCCAGATAAAAACCTCCATTTGTCAATGACCCAGCAGGGAGTAAATGAAAATGCTTATTCGGACCCTTCGGCAGAGAGAGATTTCTTAATCCACTCTCTGATGAGATAGCACCGTAGGATTACAATAATCGACTTGCAGTATGTCCTCTATTAGTGCTTAAAACTATAACAGTCCATACGCACTAGGAGATGCTTCTACATTTGCATAATACAGTGACAGATTTTCACTCTTTTCAGACTATCTACTATCCCTATCCCTGTCTTGAACTATTTTAAATAAAGACAATTATATTGAGGGTCATCTAAATATAACATTCTAAACATGCCTAAACTAAAAATAATACATATGCATATATGTGCATATAAATATATTCATATTTGTAATAATACATATGGGCAATAAATACATATAAATCGGGTGCCCATTACTGACTTAAGTAACCAAATTATAAATTTATCTAAATATTATTAGTGACATTAAGCTCCTAAGCTTCCTTTCAGAGTGCGAATTACAATGAAGGGTGTATGAGAATGTTATGTAAATAAGGAAAGTAATACTGCTTTAAGTATTCTTAAAATACTTTCTATATCATTATTAGTTTATGCAGTGACATTTCAAAGTTATTTCCCTCCACATCCTTTCCTAGTTAAGCAAAGTAATGCCCACTGACAAAGGGAGAAAGCACTTTCTGATACATATTTTTTTTTCAAAACTTGGTTAAAATTCATGTTACAAAATTGCAAAAATTTAGATAATTCATTCAAACTTGGCTTTTTTCCATGCACTTTTCTAAAGAAAATTTAAAGTGTCAAAAATACATATCTTGTGCTCATTATTAAATGCTAAATACCACAGTGTTCTGAGCTGCCTCGTGGCCATTGTAAAGAAAACAGGTGTTCTGATAGATTATAAAGTGTGAGTCAGTTGATGTGTAGGACAGAATTTTAATGAAGCTGCAAACACAGAACTCTGACTGGCCTCTTGAATATGATGCTAAAACCCTGAAAGAAGTTTTAAAGACAAAAATCACAGAATGCAACCCAGGAAACATTTATTCATAGTCAACAAGTTAATGGGATGTGGAAAATCATTATATTGAGGAGTCTTCCCATTTCAATGCAATTTAAAACAGTATTAGCCTAAGTGAGAAGGTGGACATAATTTAAAAGGGCATCCCTGTCTTGGTATATCTGTAAACATATGAAGAATATATCTTAATCAACACATGATGGTTCTAACATAGACCATAAGCAAAAGCCACAATTCTTTGAGATGCAGAAGTGGATTAGAACCAGGCAAAGACAAGTTCATGGGTATGGCATCAGAAATAATTCTTAATCTATCTAAATTCTTCTTAGAGACTTTTTCTAAAATTTAATTTTTCCCATGCACATTGCATTAAAATATCTAGAGAAGTTATGATAAAAAAGTACACTTGGAGTTGTTTTAGGTGTATGATGGGATTTCAAAGGAAATTTGTTACAATGATGGAAAATTATAGTGTGTGGTTAGATTGTTTTTATTAACAACTATGAGCTAGGTACCTAGTCTCTTTTAGTATATGTGCTGCCAAAGCGAGCACAAGTACCTAGTCTCTTTTAAATAAATCTGGATTATATATACTCAGTAAAATTGTACCAAATATTTACATGATAAGCTAAATATTGTCCTTTGATTTGCTTATCTGTCATCATCAATTGACTTTAGGCTCCTTGGAGATAACGTTCAGCTACTCCCAGAAATTAGCAGTGCCTAACTCTGTAGCTATTAAACATACTCCATTGAAATTTGTTTGTCTGAATTTAAACAGCTAAGGATCTATGTATGATAGAATTCTGAAAAATATTGAGACAAAATGAAAAGTAAATCTACAAAAAATGCTAAATTATGTATCTATATTTAAGAACAACACCAGCAATTAAAATAATGCTTTACTTAACCTCTAAGATTGTTGTGACATAAATAATGCAACTTTATTAGTACCTTATAATGGTACTTACACACTTATAGTCAACATATTGCATACTAGAAATTATGACTTGGCAACTCTGTATATATAAATATATATCTATATATACATATAAAAATGTATATATATAGTCTGAAGTGAATATGGCTGTTGAATTTCATACTTAAATGCACTTTGCTAATGACATATTAGAATGTTTAAGTTTTTATTGTGGCTGAAGTGAATTATAAATCTTTCACGGTAATATTTGAGGCACATAGTTACAATGAATAAGGAGCATTCCCACCACCAGTGTTTTTCCCCCTCCACCCTTGTTCCCAGCATGTCTCCCACATCTCCCTCCTTTACCCCCATAATGATAGTGCAACTATTCCCCCTTGTACAGCTTATTGTAGATTGGGTATCAATTCTGTTGTCGTTGACTTTGGATTTGGTATTCATGTCTGATCAGTTTTTATTTCCACCAAATGAACATATGACTGTCTGGTGTTGGTATCATCCATTTCTCCCCCTCAAATTATGAGGCTGATTAAGGTGATTCCAGTAATGTTGTTCTATTGGAGATGTAAGAAAAGATATGGGAGAAGAAAAAAAGAAAAAGGAAAAAAGAGAAAAACTAGGTGTTATAAATATCCATTTCAAAGAAGAAAGGGAAAAAAGAAGAAAAAGGTAACAAAACAAGACAAAACGAGAGAGAAAAATCCAATAGACCAGCGACTTCTTAAAAAATGGTGTGTTTCTTCTTTTTTATTTTATTTTATTTTATTTATTTTTTTTGCACAGGTAAGGAACAAAATACAATGTGCATAAAAGCCAAAGTATCGATGCCAGAGCAGTGGCGCAGTGGTAGGGCAATTGCCTTACATGCAGCTGACCTAGGACAAACCGTGGTTCTATCCCCCTACATCCCATGTGGTCCCACAAGCCAGGAGTGATTTCTGAGCGCATAGCCAGGAGTAACCCCTGATCATCACGGGGTGTGCCCCCCTAAAAAAAAGAGCCAAAGTATCTTGACAATTCTCATTTTAAACATTTATCTTCAAGAACTTGCTGGAAGTTTCCATTACCAAACTAAACAAGTTGCTCTCATTCTCGAATGGGACACAATGTCACTTGGGTAGGGAATGACCTTTCCCTGACTTTTTAAAGTTAGAATTACTAATCAGTAATTCTGATCTTGCACTGCTGTTAAAGAATCCCTCTCTAAACTGCCAATGGAATTCCTCATTCTTCTGATTCTCGTTCATACTTATTAACAACCACTAATCACGTTTCATGTAATAACTCATGCCATTATAACCACACACACTTTTGAAATGGGGATCCATGTAGTTATAATCAAAGTTCAAATCCTTCCAAACATCATTATTGTATGTTCCTCTGGAATAAACATGGCCCCTGAAAAGAATTCTAGGAAGATTGCTACTGTTGCAATTATTTCCTGAAATTCATATGGCAGTAGAAGATGTATAGAAGCCTCTATACATCAATCCATATCAGTGTGATAATATTGTCTGACAATTTCTGTGGAAAGCATATAGAGCCACAGACATAATTAGGTGTTCCCCTCCCTGTTGTCTCCACAAGATAAATGTTTTGTATGGTTAGGAATGATATGCTTATCTATCTAATATCTTGAATAATACCACATAATAAAATGCATTGAGACTACCTGGGCCTTTGGAGAAATAAAAGAAGATTTTTGAGACCTAGGAAGTTAACATGCTCCATGAAAGAACATGGTGTCATAAAAAAGGGGGGATGAAAAACTTTGTTACATGTTCTATGTATAAGCCAGCAGTGGAACCCAAAGAACAGGTAATTCAGACATTGGCAGAATCAGCTTGTAGAAGACTAAAGAGGAGCAGAAACTAAGAGATGCTGTATCATTCTTCCTTACCAGGGAAATGCTGGCATTTATTTGACCACCCCAAGACCCAGGAGAACAGTCTCGGTCAGCAGGATAAGCACTTCCAACCAATTCCAGAGCAAAGCTAACAATAGGCTGTCAAAGCAGGCGAAACTACTTTTCCTTCCATAGCGGTGGCTCCTGAATGTCTAGGGTGAGCTATTTTGAGAACCAGCAAGGCTTCTGCAGATTCACAGGAGGAATCACAGGAGCATCACTGACAACTCAGGCTAAGAATAAGTGTACTTCATTAGAGCAGATTAAAAAATAACAACAACACAGAGAAATGAGTGTTGGCTTCAGCCTGTCAAACACACGTGCTTGAAAGTGGCCATTCCAGTAGGTTCTGCAAATGACACAAGACCAAAGACAGAGCATGCCATGTCAAAATAAAAATCTAGAAACATCAGTAATGAGATTTTGCAGAGGACTCCCGGAACTATTAAGTGTTTTCCACCAAGCAGCCTCATAAGGCATTTCTTTGTCTACCATAAAGCTGAGCACTTAAACTACCGAGAAGCAGGTTTCACTTGCATTACCCTGGGCTCTGCCTCAGGTTGCTGTTTACTTTCCTCTTGCTGGATTTTACTCTATTATTAAAATGATATTCTATATTTCATGGCCTCTGAACACCTCAAAGTAAAACATTTTAGCGCCTTAATAAGTACAGGCATACTTTAAAGAGGTATTTTCAAAAGGCCTTACAGAGTCCATGGGTCATGTAAGTGACACATTACTAAGGAAGATAAAAGAGAGCTCAAAGTAAACCATTATTTCTGGCTTTCTACCCAATTAAATTAAACCCAACAAATGGCTTAAACCCCACTGGAATGAGAGCAACAGATTTTTATCTAGTAGCTATGAAAAATGAGACTTTGGGGAAACCTTTGTGTTTCTACTCTTCCGCAATAAAATCATATCTTCAGACCAGTTACACCTCGTTCTATTTTATTGCAAAACCCACCTCGATTCTTTACTTGTGCACTAATCAATTATAATTTAAGGGCAGTGACAACGAGAAGTGCTTTGCGATTACTCTGATGTTGCTTGCTTCGATGTAAGATGAAATCCAGCAACTTATTCACTTGAAAATTTTAAAAGGCAGGAAAAAAACAAAATGAGGTCTACTTCATAAAAACAGAGCCCACAAAGGCTCAAACATGGGAAAATTAAATTGCTTTTCCTGAAGTTCCAAAGGTAATTATGACATTTGTGTCATTGGAGAATAATGGATAAACTATATTTTAAAACTCACTTTGCTATAAATCTGAGACTTCTGCTAAACCTAATAAGTGTTGTTAGGAAGCTAAGTTTGTTGCCAAAGAAATATAGTACAAGGAAAAACAAGCATTCACAGAGAATGGCATTTTTTTTTCTACTCATGTAGAGGAATAAATGTGATCATGCTTCAAATCCATTGCAGCCAATAATTCAAATGTGTTCCTGGGAGCTTAGGGATTATAACTTATATGTAATACAAATCATGCTGATTGAACACTATCCGTTATCTGACCATTATTTCTTTTCTACTGCGAGGTGTTGAACAAAGGGTCTCACACATGCAAGGTAAGTGTTCTCTCTACTACCTAATTATATTTCCAATCCCTCCATTCATTTTAACCGGACTCTTCAACAACAAACATTAGGAAACTCAACTTAAAGCAGTAAGATGTAGAGATAACAGGGTAACTTTGTGAACTGTGTCAAATTACCTTGGCCATTAACACCTACAAATAGAGATTTGCTTCAGAGAACACCTATTGGAAACATATCACTAGCTCAACGCACAAGTAAACTCAATCTCTGGTGCTTAATATGAATCATCCTACCATTTCTGAGGATGTCTTGACTTAGATGATGATGTCATCATCAACTCAAGATACATCTCCACTTCCTACTTCTGGACCTCCCTAAGTGCTCTGGCACCCCTGGGTCTATTTCTAGCCATACAAAGTCACCCAGCCCAGATGGTTAAGTGCTTGATCTCTGTGGTGCTGGGAACCCACATAATGAGTTACTAGGGGCAAAAGTGAAGGGACCATATGGTTCTAGAGATCAAACGTCAGCCCTGGCGAATATAGTGCTTATTGCCCCCTGACTTCTGAGTCATCTCTCTAGCCCGCAAACTAAACTTTGAGTTTATTTATAATCTAAGCCAAGGGATACTGAACTACTTTCAAATCTGGAACTTCCTGATCCAACTCTATAATTGCCTTTCTGCTTAAACTCTACACCAGAATGTCACATGACTTAAATGCTCAGTAGCTCAGCTGTGCTCGGAAATCCAGGTGTGTTGCTATAAAGGCTGATAATGACTTTCTGAGATTGCCTCGACAAATTGCTTCAACCGAGAGAAATTCTAATTCAAATGCTACTCCTCTTGTAGAAACTTGGAAAGAAAGACTTTCCGT
>PVKC010004080.1:0-36722 GCA_004027635.1 Crocidura indochinensis | reverse complement strand
AAATTGTGAATATGTATGACACAGCAAATTTTAGAAGAAAAGTCTTGCTTGGGATAAAAGCTAAGGTCAAAACCAGGGCACAGAAATTGTATAGGCTGGCATTATACCCCTAATATACCAGCAACATAATCTGGCATCATTTATTTTTGCATGACCACACTAAAATGGGAAAATCTTATTTATAGAAACAAGCTCTTACTTATTAGAGATAAGAATTCATAAAGTTTATAAGGAGCATCGCCCATGCTGAACATTTGTCATGGGAATTTGACTTATACCTCATGTGATTGAACATCGACTATCCAACCCCAAATCCTGAATCCCAACCTTAAAACTAACACAGCTCCTCACAGTTCCTCACAGCACCAGGAATCAAACTCCTCCTGAGGGAGTCTCAAATATAGCTCTGGCACCAACTTGCACCAGGCTAGGTTTATAAGACATCCTAACAAAGAGGAAACAACAACAACTTGATCTAAGGCAGGTTGCCCCACATCATCACCTAACAGTGGGATGAAATCAGAAGACACTCCATCCTTTGATCTGTGCAAAAATCAAGATCACTAAATACAAAAGACTGACTGTAACAATTATAACTGAGCAGAAATTCTAGAACCATAAAGAAAGACTCTATCCTAGACTTCATACTATGACCTATGCAAAAACCAAGATCTTGAATTAAAGAGGACTGACTTTGACAACTGCAACTGAGCAAACCATTCCTTGGCAACATTAATAGACCACAGGGTTTGACAATAAACATGGCCAGAACCCATAGTTGATTCCATGACAGTATGCTTCAAGAGTGAGAAAACCCTGTATCTCTTAAGCCCAAGGAATTTCCTCCAATACTTAGGGTACCTATGCAAAAGAAAAGAAAAAACTTTGCCACACCAGAGCCAGAGTGGTGGCACAAGTGGTAAGGCATTTGCCTTGCTAACTTAGGACAAACCTCAGTTCAATATTCAGCTTCCCATATAGTTCCTCAACCCAGGAATGATTTTTGAGTGCATCGCCAGGAGTAACCCCTGAGCATTAACAGGTATGGCCCCAAAACAAACAAAAAACTTGGCCTATCAGTCTCTCTTTCCTACGTTTTTGTTTGTTTTACTTGTTCTATTTTGTTTTGATTTTATTCTTTTCTTCTTTTAAATTTATATTCATAGCTTCTTCACTGGGGCTCCTCTCCACATTTTTCCCAAAAGAACCATAGAACATGAACCATCTTGTTCTGCCTCAAGCAGTTCCATGAACATTGAGCAGAAATAAAAAAAATGATCATACCTAAATGTTCAATCCAAATCCATGACAAAAGAATGAAGAAACTCAAACTATAACAAGCTGTACACAAAAGGGACCTGTTACAGTAGCAATCCAGGGGACTAAGGGTGGACGTATAGGATGCATGCTGCAAACTGGCAGAGGGAGGTCAACACTGGTGGTGGGAATTGCCCTAATTCACTATCACTATGTATCCTATATTCACAGTTACATAACTGTGAATGACTTGTATTTCACATTGGTCTTGATAAAAATTAAAAGAAAAGGAAATATAACCAGTTTGTATTCAGAATAAAGAAATTCCATTATTCTTTTTATTTCAAGAGCTTTGTAAATAGCAGGAATTCTTGGTAAGAGACAGAAGTTCATATTCAAAGTAGGCCATCTCTTTAGGTCCCCAAAAACCTGATCATGTTTATTACTTTTATTGGTTTGATCAATTCCAGCAGTGCCCAATTGTACCAAGCCTGTATAGATGCACATTTGTATTTGCTGCTCTCTTCATCTCCTCATAGTAAGTTCCTCTGTCCTTAAGTTTTCCATTTTTTCTCTTTGGAAATGATTCTCTTTTATTTCATGCCAGAGTAAGTTTCAGCCTTGAATCACAACCAACAATATCTGACATCAATTGCCACAGCCTGAAGAGCTTTAGGTTTGACAGACTGTGAAGTCTTTTGCAGCAGCCAGAGCTGAGTGACAAAGTACCCATCATGAGATGTAAAGCTGTCAACTGCAATTACCCACAAAGGTTTCCAAAGAAACAAAGTATTAAACCTTGTAAATCTTAAAGGCCCAATTTAAGTGACTTATTTATTGGACATCCTCTAATGAAGGTTCCCAAACAGACTTTGTTGTTCTGTGTCAAACTTTACTTTCTTCATATTTGCATATGACAGATATACATGTATATCTCTTAAAAAAAAGGAAATGCTTGTGAAGGTGTTCATGTATAAATTTCATGTCAATTCTTCATGCCCTTGACCAGAGAAAGGTTAAATTCTTTTACAAAGACCACTAATCATGGCCACAGTTCTAATCTGACTCAGCAATGCTAGAAGCTTCTGGTCCAGCCTTGAGAAACTCTACTTCACTGCTCAGCACACAAGCACACACATGTTTTAATAATATTAAAATGACATCAGTATGTTCACTAAATTATAGTTTTTTCCTTCTGTCTACAGTGTTAAGCTACACTCTTAGTTTCACTTGTAGTGAAAGAGGCAAAGTGGTAAGTGATACTCTGCCCCTTTAGTATACATCTTCCTCTCATCCCTTTGCGGTAGATGTTTTTTGACGATATAGAACACTCAGTAAGTTTCTCAATAGTTTCCACAAAATAGAATAACCAAGGAACCTGAATAACTTCATATAACAAATCTCTTATACCTTCAAACCCCTATTTATGGCAAAAAGTATACATCAAATAAATAGCACCAGCAAAGCAGAGTGAGTGTGATATCAACAAGAAAAATAAAACAGAAATGGTGCTTATGTTGCATAAAATCATACTGGATGGTAGAAATTTTACATTTCTTAGGATACAGAAAGAGATATTTAGCATAGATTAAAATATCTCATACTTGAATGTCTGTCTTCTCAAACATATTACATTTGAAACTAAATTCTACTAAATATCTTGTTCCCTTCCTTTTCCTCTCTGTTTCTCATTTTGTAAATGTCCATTTCATTGCATAAAATTCTTTGTGTCAATTTGAACCTTAAATTGCCCCACATCTACACAGAATTAAGATCTTTTATCAGTTTTGCTTTCAAATTATACCTAGAACCAACCACTTCTTGCCACCTTCACTTAATTGTAGCACTCCAGTTGAAGGCATCATCTTTCAACTTGGACAGCTTGTAAGCTCTTGTGATTTATTTTCTCATTTATATCTATCTCCATCCCTCCTAAATCCACTCCCTATTTATTTTACACATAGGATTTAAAGGAAAGAAACCCTTTAAAATGTTAGGCATAACATATTCTGTATTTTGTATATATATCTGCATTTCAGCCTGTGTTACATAATCTTGGCTCTCTCCTCTCAGGCAAAAATCTCTGTTCACTTTTAAATGTGTAACTATCTCTTTCTCCACTCCCTCACATTTCCTAAACAAGGGGTGTCAGAAAAGGAGGAATAGAACTCCCAGAACTGATTTCTTCCTAACAAGTTCATCTTCTTTGTATTTTCTCAAAACCCACTGCCATTAACAAGACATTTGTACCGACTGTAGTTTCTACCTGAGAAACCACAAGTGGTCCCTGACCATTTTGGGGTGTCTCAGACACCAACTAGGCTCCTAATCTCCATTTCCCAGTTGATAATTTTCTGTAAAGCTCTATATTCTCCTTATATAAGCTACATAATTATATTTACTATCTAGTTTCCAACTAGCACAGAAGCATCAATAGAATAAGACTTTGAGGTTGGTTATCTAATTTACTACTATTTTCTCTTCCACAGTCCCACTCAGCCTTTCATTTAGCTTTATAACAGACTTTCTACTACATTGTTTATAAAATTGAAATAAATTATTATGATAATCCTAGAATAGTATCTAAGAATGGTGGCATTTAAGGGGAGCTTTATGCAATACTAGACATTTTAGCAAGAGGAAAGTCATTTTAATCACAGAAAGCCAAACAACAATAAATGCAATATATGTGGGACACAAGGTGTGTATATTTTGCAATCATTCTGTGTCCTTAAAAAGCAAGACTATTTTCTCTGGTACACAGAGAAAATACAGTCTGTAGATTGAATAAAGGTTTAATAAGCACAACAGTGTTGAGAAACAGAATTTATTAACTCCAGAAAGAACACAGACAATATCTTGTTTGTGTTCTGAGGTGATAGTAAATCAAATCAAACTAGTCAGAACCTTTGCTATCCAGGAACAGGAATCCAACTTGGACTATTTTAAGAAAAAAAGAAAAATAATTAAATGAATATCAGGGTTATTCCAGTGTAACAAATTGGGCTAGCCATGACGTCCAGGCAAAGATCACTAAAACTAACCTTTAGTTAAAGATAGACTGGAATTTTCACTCATTTTATCAAGGAAAAATTATTTTTAAGGGGCAATAGAAAACATTTCTTACAAGGTTTTGAGCTGTGGTTGAGTGTTATTAAAGAATTTTTATAGCGCTTGTGACGTATTCTGGATTGGGTAGCAATGGTAAATCTATGAGTTGGCCATAGGACATAGCATTCCTCTGGAAAACAGACTAGAAGATTAAATTTTAAATATAATCAAGAACAGTCACTAAACTAGCAAGACACCAGCATGCTTGTCATATGAGCATTTGGACAATGATCATGATTTTTATCCCTGTGTTCAGACGTGAATTAAGAAACTGTCTTGTTTTTGCTATGATCAGTCACCATCACATAGTTTTTTTTTTTTTGATAAATGCTATCAAAAATCATTTATGGTCATTAAAAGAACACCAAACTTTTGTAATAGCCAGATAGGTACAGGAAACCAAAGGTATCTTTGCTCTTTCTCATGAATGATGATGTTATGGTGAGGATTTAGGCTGATTCCAAGAACTGAAATCAAGAATTTGAAAGCAACCACCAATCTCTCACTCTACGATTTTTCTATCCCCCCTTCTACACTGTCGCAGTCTTCTTATAGTAAAATTTCGCTAATGCTAAATATGACAATTGAAGTTCAAAGGTTTCACAGTTTGGGTGAGGTGCCTCATTTAATTGACAAGCTATTTACTATCATGTCGGTGGTGTTAGGGGAAGTTCAAAGAACTGGGATTGAAGCCCATGGTGGATAGAGAGAAAGTTTATACACATGGTTTGAAAGAGTTCATTTAGACCTGCCAACTCTCAGCCCTGAACAAAGGGGTTACTCCATTTAATTTATGAGGAAGCAAACAAGCATCCTTACACAAGTAAAATTGCAGATAAAGCTGATGCAGATGTGAATAAAGGGTTTAACACTAAACTAACTGTTTTGCTTCAGTTTCTATGCTCTGGTGAGTTGGACCTTTCTTGTGCTTGGAATTCCTCACTTTCCTTTATTACCTCTTATGCTTTAAATCTCTGTCAGTTTCCTTCAGATTCCCACATTTTCACCAATTTCCCTCACATTGGCTGATGTGGGGATGGGGAGAACTATATTCTCAATTCCTAGTCAAACTAAATAAAATCAAATGGTGATAGTGACAGTGAAGCCAAAATCTGAATTGGTTTATTTCCCCCCCCCCACAAATATCCCGCATAAGAGATAATGGGACTTTAACAATTCTTTCAGCTTCCCTAAATTTATCATGCTTGAGGTCATTTGATCATTTTTATTCTCTGCTCAGATTTTCAGAAAATGGGTTGTTTCAAGTCTGACTCTAATCACACATCCAGGATTTGTTGGCTAAAAACTTCACTTCTGCTCTTTTTTCAAAATCACTTTATTTTCTTTTTGCAAGGGATCATTTGCTGTACTGGACAGTCACCTTCTTTCTGCAGCATCTCCAAGTCTTCAATGAGAGCACAGGCCATTTCATTTCATAATAAAGTTTTTTTATTATTCCCCCAAGCATGCAAATCAAATGACATCTGGGGCTCAAATCTTTGCTCAGCAAAGAAAGCTAGCAGAAGGTGCCAAGAAGGGAATGGCTTTGCCTCTGACAGCTACATCTGTTAGCCTCACAGTCTCCCGCCTCTTCCCTCCATCCTACATGCTTCTTTGCCTTCCTACCAAAGTAAATATGTCTCAGAGTCACTTGGTTTGATAAGAGGAGAAAGGTTATCTTAAGGGAAAAGAAAATCGCCTCTTAGAGCAGATATTTACCATATAACAAGAACTATTTACATGTCTTTTTTTTAAAAATCCACTAAATGGCTCTTTAGAGGTAAATTTTAACCCCAGTTTACATATAAACAACAAAATTGATGAGCAAGTTGAAGTTTCTTGCTCAAGGACATTCAGCTAGTAAATGGCAGAGCAGGGATTTTAACCCACTCTGCTGTTTCCAAGTTCATTCATTATCTGGGCACACAAAAGAAACATGGATGAAGAAGGGCTGCATCACTGGTATCTAAACTCCAGAGAACATAGCTGAAGAGAAGGGTGGGATTTTCAGTCTCACAGTTTAGAAGTTTGCAGAAAATAAACTGAATAGGAAAATAGGTTTTGTAGGTATAAAATTATTTAAGCATCGAAACATGTCCACTAGCACTGAATGAAGATTAGCTCAAGCCCAGCATAGAGTAATCCCTGAGCAAAGAGGCTCAAGTAAATCTTGAGCACAGTTCAATGTGACCCCAAAATGAAGCAAAACAAGCAAACAAACACATGCACACACACAAAGGACAAGTGTAAAGGTCTGGTTTTAAGACCAAACAGATATAAAAGCTTATGTGTATTCTAGTAATTTTTCAAAAATGTCTGCATATATTCATAAAGTAGAACACTGAGCATGCACAACTGAAGAACATACCTAATACTCCTCACATTTACAGAAAATGCTAAAGGAAAATCATCAAGGGCATTTGTTTTGAAATGATAACAAATGATAATGATAAGGAAATGGATGGTGAGTAGAAGCCCAGAAGAACTCTATTGCGGTCCCGACTGAATCTAGAACAGGGGCAGGGATTTCTTTTTTTTTTTTTTTTTGTTTTTGGGCCACACCCAGTGACACTCAGGAGTTACTCCTGGCTATGCGCTCAGAAGTCACCCCTGGCCTGGGGGACCATATGGGGCACGGGGGATCGAACTGTGGTCCGGCCAAGGCTAGCACGGTAAGGCAGGCACCTTACCTCCAGCGCCACCGCCCGGCCCCAGGGATTTCTTTTAATTCTACACTTGTTAAACTGCTTTTGCCTAATCTGTGAGTGGAATGAGCTAGTGAGTGTAATGAGTAGCTTGTCCCAGAGAGAAAATGGTCACACCTTCTAACTTACACACTTAGTCTTTTTAGCTTTTCTCAACTTTGGGGAAGATACAGGTAAGTATTAAGCTAATATAAAAGAAAATAAATGAACATCTCTAAATAGAGATAGAGGATTATGACCAAATTCCTTCATTCACAACAGTGCAAACCATAAAATCTAAAAGGGAATAAAAGAATATCTAAAATGGAATAAAAAGAATGAAAGAGAGAGGGAACGAGAAAGAGAGAAGTTAAATAAATGCCTAGCAGGCAAAGGGAAGTGGAAGAGAGACTGGGGACATTGGTAGTTGGAAATGTTCACGGGTAAAGGTGGTGTTGTAAGACTGAAAATCCATCATGAACAACTTTGTAATTACAGTGTTTAAATAAAAGGGGGAAAATAAAAACAATCGACACCGCCATTTATTCCTTTTTTCTTTTCAGCCTTTTCTTATCTTGCCTCATCTTAGCTTTCTCTCCTTCCTTCCTTGCTTCTTTGTTTCCTTCCTTCCTTCCTTCCTTCTTCCAAAAACCAAATGCTCTTAACCAGGTAGGGAACAAGAATAATACTGAAATTCATTATTATTATTATTATTATTATTATTATTATTATTATTATTATTATTATACTTAAGGCTACTACAGAGCATCAATTAGGTTTTGGGGTTAGTCTCACAGTAAACTGATATGGAGTCCAAACCCCAGGAAAACTATTTTAGAAAATGCAATGCTGGGGCTGGTGAGGTGGCGCTAGAGGTAAGGTGTCTGCCTTGCAAGAGCTAGCCAAGGAAGGACCGCGGTTCGATCCCATATGGTCCCCCCAAGCCAGGGGCAATTTGTGAGTGCTTAGCCAGGAGTAACCCCTAAGCATTAAATGTATGTGGCCCAAAAAACTAAAACCAAAAAAAGAAAAGAAAAGAAAATGCAAGCTTATTTGTGTTTTCAGATAGAACATATTCAGGACCTCACACCTCACACATGCAAGGCTTGCATCCTACCACAAGATTAATTTTTAGGGATTCTAGTTTTTAGAGATTTCTTCACCTAAAAGATATGTTATGAAAGCTTTCATTAGGGCAAATATATAAGTCTTTTGTGGGCCAGAAGACAAAACAGAAGTCAGGTGCTTGTCTAACACACAGACAACCTGTGTTCTATCTCCTGGAATGCATATGGTCCCTCAGCACTACTAGGAGTATTCTATGAACATAGAGGTAGGTCTTTTTTCTCCCCTCCATTTTCTACAACCAAAAAAAAAAGATGCAAGCAGTGTTGTAGCTTTTGAGTCTTTATTTCCTTATCTATAAAATAGAAGTGGACTATAATAATGACTAATGCATTGAAAATAAAGAACTGTTTAAATGTGACCTGGAGGGGCCGGGCGGTGGCGCTGGAGGTAAGGTGCCTGCCTTGCCTGCGCTAACCTAGGATGGACCGAGGTTCGATCCCCCGGTTCCCCATATGGTCCCCCGTGCCAGCCAGGAGCGACTTCTGAGTGAATAGCCAGGAGTAACCCCTGAGCGTCACCAGGTGTGACCCAAAAAAAAAAAAACAAACAAAACAAAACAAAAAAAAACAACAAATGTGACCTGGAACCTTGAAAAGCAGCAGTTAATATTAAATATAAGGATTTAATATTTGTAATCAAGACTCTCTTTGTAATTAAGAATCTATTTGAATTCAGAGATGATGCCTTAATAAGAAATTTCAAAATTCCTTAATCCTCAGTAAGGGATTTCAAAAAGTCAAGAATCTTTAAGTCAGATAATGAAAATAAGGTTCAAATATTTTTTACTGGAACCATATAAAAATTAGAGAAGAATTAGAACCTCTCAATATTATAGATTTAGGAGCCTTAGAATTTAATATAGAAAAACTGGAATTTAAGAAGAATCAAGAGAAATTACAAGGGTGCCTTCTTACCATCATTACTCCAAAGAACCACATTCTTTATTGTTATTATTATTTTTAATATAATTTTTATTTTAATCATAGTGGCTTACATATCGTTCACAGTAATATTCCAGGTACATGTTAACATTGAATCAGGGGAATTCCCATCACCGAATTGTCCTTCCTTCACCTTTGTTCCCATCCTGCCTCCCCTTATCCTCCACCCTCACCCCAGGGGCTTTAGCTTGAGTGACCCACTCTATGTCTAGTTTATTACTTAGTGATCTTATAACTGTTTGGTCTTGGTACCTCCATTTCTTCTCCCTCTAATTGGTAGGCAGGACTAGATAGTCGAGTTATGTGGTTTTGTTGAGGAAAAGAAAAGTAATAAAATGGGCAAAAATCAACTACGCCAACAATGGGCAGAGTCCTTCTAGAGGCAAATTCTATCTTTATAAATTCGAGGTCATTTCATTTAAAAAATATGAATACTGAAGAAGAAAAAGAAACCTGTATATCTTTCTCTTTAGTACATCATGTCCCAATGCCTTAGGATATAGACACTTGGCTAATACTCCTCCCTGCTGAATTTTATCTCTAGAGAGCTAAATTTTTCTAATGTGCAAATTCAAACAGGCTGTCAAGCTTTAATTAGACTCTTTGATTGTGAGAAACTTTACTTACCAAGATCAACTTATTCCCTACTGCCGGTTCTCCCATTAAAAACCCATTTTAAAGGTTGAGCTCAATTATTGGGCTTGAATGGTTGATATGGAACTATTTCAAATAATAAAGGCAGGCAGATAATTGGAAGCATTTGTCATGGATAAGATAAGGGCAGAATAGAGAAATTCTTAAAGCACCAGAGATCATTGGTTTTTCTCAGAATTTTCATTTGAAAAGATTTTTCGTCTGAATACAAAGAATTTATTGTCATCCAAAATCCTGGACTTTAAAAACTCCTGCCCAAGAAAGAATAAAGTAGGACATAAAAATGGGTCTGAATTTAATAATAAAAAACCTACAGTACTAAAAATAAAATTTAAATGGATTTTTTTTCTTTTAGTGTCCCTTAGGACCCTATACTGAAAAGGAAAAATGTTTGAAAATAGTGGACATGTTTGCATCTATCTCCTTATTAGCTCTCATTTATGGGGTGCTACCCAGCACTAAGCAATGCAGTTCTAGGGCACCATCAAACCTTGTAATTTTTGCCCTTTGCCTAAAACTGCCCTTCTGCTTACCCATCGAAGCTTATCTCTAAGCCAGTATTTCCTTCTCTGGTTGAATTTTCCTGAATCTTACAGCAAAGGGAAAGCTCTTCTATTCATTCATTATGCCTTGGCTGCTCTTCCTTGTAACACCTAATACTCTTTATTGTCATAATTCAAATGCAGTCATAATGGCAGCCACTAAATGTCTCGTCATTCTCTCATCAATCTACAATGAAGGATACCATTATCTCCATTTATAGCAAATGAAACTGAAGCTCAAAGGAGTAGAGAAATGTTGTGCAAGGTCACACAGCATATGCTGAATCTCTGATTAGAATCTCAAATCTAATGCCAGCCTTTGAACATTTCTGTCTCTCCCTCCAGGAAATGGGATCCCAGAAACCAGTAGCCTCTTTTATCTAGATTTCCCAATCTAGCCTGATTGTTGCTACTTGGTAAGTACAGTCTGATTTTAAAGTCTTCAAGTAGCATTATCTTCAATGACATAATTCTATTTAATAAATAAGAAAATTTAGGTTGAGTTTTTTGACTGCTTCTTATAGTGTTCAGGGAACAAGCATTGTGGTGATGCAAGTCATGGCCTCACATGTAAAGCACGCATTCAGCTTATATCTCTCCAACCATAGAAAGTAAGTTTTCAACAATTTTTCCACTTTAATTAATTTATTCATGCTTGACAATGATCATACAACTTTATATATGACAAAGGTCATATAAATTTGAATTCTAGTATTATTTCTCATAATCCTGGGGAGTTGAACTTTGCTCCTCACACAAAAAGGCATAAGCTTCTCTCCCCACCCTCAAATACACTGGGAAGATAATGTAACACCTTTTCTCCCTGTAAAGACACACTAAAAAAAGGGGGGGAAATCTATAAAACTGAGCTCTTATTCATTAGGGATAAGAACTCATACTTGTTTACAATACAGGGCTACCTCCTACCTTGTAAATATGTCACGTGGACTCAACTTAGACCACAGGTGAGCAGACACCAACCATCCAACCTTGAACCCTGGATCACAATCGTAGAAATGACATACTTCATCACAACAACCACAGGAAACAAATCCCAACTGGAACATCCGTAATAGTGCTCGGACACCAACAAGTGCCAACCCTATTATGAAATACCCTGACAATGAGGAAAATGGGATCAACTCGACCTATGAGCAAGTTAACCTACCTCACCAGCAAATGACAAGACAAAACCAGAAAACTTGTTACCCTTTGGTCTATCCATATGCCAAGACCGTGATTAACAGACGACTGGTTGACAGAACCATGGTCAGACTATAGGTATACTGGGACCAATAAAAAAGCCCTAGTCTAGGGCAAAAGCTACTACCAACATAACAACTACGTTTCCCTAGTTCCAGAGGTCTGTCTGAGACTATTACAACAGAAGGGGATTCCTGGAAACATAATGAAAGACGCTATCCCAGGCCCCTCCCTAGGACCAGTGCAAAGACCGGGCCTGCCAATCACAGAAGACGAATAAAAACGACACTAAGGGAACAGAACTACTATAACCACACAGAAAAACATAAGCAGAAGTTCAACCCCTTGGCTCATGTAGATGCCAAGACCTCCAGATACAGACGTCTTATTTTATCACCTAGGATACAGCAGAAATCTCCCACACAAAACCACCTAGGGGAGAGCAAATGAACCTGAAAGGAGTCTATAGTCAATCCCGTGACAATATATGGCAAGGGTGGAGAAACCCTGTATCTCTTAGCCAAAGGAAATTCCTTTCGAATGACCCCAATATTACTGTGCATCTGCAGGAGGGAAAAAATAATAACAAGCAGAAAACAATCTTTTTTTATCATTATTTACTTATATATCCTTTGTTGATCTTATTATTGCGGATTGACTACTGAAGCGGATGCCTCCATGTATATGTATATCTATTTATTCTCTTCATTTCTTTTCTTATGTTTACTGACACATTTCTACCTCAATACCATGGCCTATATATGGTATTTTTTTTATTTTTTGGAATACTCACTGGATATTTCATTTGACGATTCTTTATGTACGGTTATTCTATGCCACCTTCATTCCCCCCTCCCCGCCTCTCAAACCAATAATGAAAGCCTCTGGAAAGACTCCACCCATTCCCGGAGTATATGACCCCTCTCTCTTTTTTAATTTACTTATTTTTATTTATCTGTTTTTTCTTTATTTTCTATTTTTTTCTTCTTTCTCTAACAAATTCACATAACTTATACTGACTAGTCCCCCTTCCCAATCAGGGGGGGAAAGGGCGGTAACCAAGACCAAACAGGTGTAAGACCACCAAGTAGCAAATTAGAAGCAGAGGAGACCACTTGCTTTAGCAACCCCGGGGGTGGGGTGGTAGGGGAGAGGATATGGGAAGTAGGATGGGAACTGAGGTGGACGGAGGACTTTTTGGTTATGGGAGTTCCCCTGATTTTATGTTAATTTGTACCTAAAATATGATTGCCAACGATATGTAACCCAACATGTTTAAAAATAAAAATCATGTTAAAAAAGGCATAAGAAAATGAAGTCAAGATCAAATTATAAACTTTATAAGCAGTAAGTAATATCTGGAAAGTAAGAATTTAAAAACTTATATGCATCAACCATAGTCTGTTTTGCATTTTTAAATACTCTATAAACTGATTGAGTACTTTAAATATATTTTATTGAAATTATTCTAATTAGGGAGCCGGGAGGTGGCGCAGGAGGTAAGGTGCCTGCTGCCTTGCCTGCGCTAGCCTAAGGACGGACCACGGTTCGATCCCCCGGTTCCCATATGGTCCCCCGTGCCTGCCAGGAGCGACTTCTGAGCGCATAGCCAGGAGTAACCCCTGAGCATCACCGGGTGTGGCCCAAAAACCAAAAAAAAAAAGAAATTATTCTAATTAGTTTTATTGAAACTAATTCTAAGCAATTAAAGAGTTAATAACCCCTCAGTGTAGTTTTGTGCTAGAAAAAAACAGACAAAATAAACAAAAATATAATTTTAGGAGGAATAATTCTTTTAAAAAAAATAAAGGAGGAGGGGCCGGAGCAAAAGCACAGCTATGGGGCATTTGCGTTGCACAAAGCTGATCCAGGACGGACCTGCAGACCTGGGTTCAATTTCCAGTGTCTAATATGATCCCCCAAACCAGGAGTAATTTCTGAGTGCACAGCCAGGAGTAGCCCCTGAGCATCACCTGGTTTGACCCAAAATAACAATTAATTAATTAATCAATTAATTAAGGAGGAAATGAAAATATAGTTAAATCTAAATGCTATCTTTTAGGTTAAATACCAACATTTTTATAAAAACAATTGTAATCTCCATAATCCTTCATAGCTAAATTTCAGATATACAATGAGTCCAGGCCCTTCTACCACCAGTGTTAATCTCACTCTACCAATAGATTCAGAGTGTACTTCATACTTCCACCCTTTGCCCCATGGCCTGCTAGTATAACAGGCCCCTCAAAGTTCTACTGTTAAAGTTTAGGTCCCCTGATTCTATTATCATTGATGTTGTCTTGGACATTTAACTCTGTACTTATTTATTTCCCTGCCAATATATTTGAGACCGCCTGGCCTCTGGTCCCCAACTTTTCTCCATTCCTTTTTTCTTAGCTTCACAGAAAAATATGGGAATATGTGGCAAAATGAAGTAATCTGTGCCCAATGCAGGAGATCAATCCAAAAGATAAGGCATAAAAAAAGGCAATAAAAAAGTGGTGTGTGCCTCTCAAATAGAGGGGAAAACAAGGGAGGGTACCAGGACCAAGCAGATATATGATCACTAAAAGTAAGCTAGACAAAGAGGGGACCACCTACTCTAGCAGCCCGGGGAGTGATGCGGGGAGCGATATGGTTGCAGGAAGGGAAAGGGGATGGGGGAAGACAAATTTGGTGATGGGTATTCCCCTGATTCAATGTTAATATGTACCTAAAATACTACTGTGAAAGGTATGTAAGCCAATATGATCAAAATAAAAATTTAAGAAAAGCAGTGTGTGTGTGTGTGTGTGTGTGTGTGTGTGTGGCAATTTTGGGTTTTTTGTGTTTGTTTTTGCTTGTTATTTTTTTGATAGGCACAGCAAAATATGGGGAAAATAGAAAGAAAGACCCTTTGGCCTAAAAACAGGGAGACCTTGCCATAGAAGCATCCTGGTATAAAACCAACTACAGGCTCCAGGCATACTAAGTTGTCTAATCCACAAGTTTTTCCCTGTGGTTCCAATAAAAGTTCTTCACAATCGCAGTTCTCATGGTCAAGTTTCTATAATTAGAGATCCTGGTTTTTGTACAGATCCTATGTAGAAGTCAGGTGACATAGAGCATCTGACTCCTGGTTTCATCTCACCATTAGGTGGTAATACAAAGAATCCTACCCTAAAAGCTGGTTGTTGCTGTTAACAAGTCATCAGGGTGTCATATGAAGCTACTCTGGAGCAAGTCAATGCCAGGGCAGCATTAGGACCTTCCCTGGTAGAAGTTACATTCCTGGTTCTGATGTAGAAAATCATGCAGGTTTTATAGTGAAAGGTTCAGGGGTGAATGGCCAATGTCTGATCTTTTGAATCCTAAGCCAAATTACTATGACCAGTGTTCAGGGTATGAGGCACCACTGCAATATAAAAGGTATGTGTTCCTGGCCATATTATATAAGACTTTGTTTCCACTCATAAGATTTCTCCCATTTTAATGTGCCTATGCAAAAACAAACAATGCCACATGATACTACTAGTAGGTCCATATGATGATTTAAAAAATAATCAAGCTAAATAATCCCAACTGGTTCTAACATGAACTTGAAGTACAAGAGAAACTTATCCACTAAAATTTTCTACTAAATAGATCCAAAAAAAGGAATGAGGAAAATTGCAGCTAAGTAAGAGGATAGACCATAAGAAATATACCTATTAAGGAAACACATCTAAAATTATTTGAAAGAGATATTATGTCTCTTTAAATCTTTTAAAATAGTCTGGTGGGGAGTATAAAATCCAGAGCATAGCTTTAATCTCCTACATGGTCTTGTGGACTCTGAAAAATGGCTCCCAGCAGTCACATATGAGGAAATGTCCTCAAGCTGGGAGCTTCTCAGAAACCTAATCTGGTAGTGAACAACAGTACACAGTGAAGGGAAGTGGGGGAAAAAACTATCAAAAGCAACTCAGCAGCAATGGCACTGGCAGTTTCTTCTTGGACTCTGGCAAGGTGGGATAGAAATCTATCTTCTATCTGGGAGCTTGTCAGCAGCTGGCTGGTGTGAGGGGAAGGTTATGCTTCCTGAGGAGTTGAGAACTGAGGGTAAAAAGGGTTAAATGGAAGAAAATAACAGATCTGGGGTGAGAGAGTGAAGATTTAATAAAGGATGTATAAAGTGGCTAAAGGGAGGAGGAGCTACATATAACAGGGGGAAGGACAATATACAACATAGACAAACATTATGTATATTACAGATGGGCATATACACACTGAGGTGATGAACACATAGACTCATGAACACACAGAAACAGATACTGAGGATTGATACATAAGTTACATTTGAAAAGCTGACCCAGATGGAATGGCCAGAGCACTTAAAAAATATAAAGCCAGCAAATCACATGGAAAGCATTTCCATTTTTAGGCAATCATCATCGGTGAGGGTAAACTTTACTGAAGAAAGGTCTCATGGGTTAGACTACATGTAGAGCATTCTAAAAACGATCATAATTTTCAAGTCTAGAAAACTAAGCGATTTGATAATGAACACTGTAAGAGGAGTCTACACCATAAAGAGTCATCTAGAGGATCTTAAGTATCCAGGTTCTTTTCCTAAAAGCAAACTAAAGTCATGAGCACTGTGGTATAATGATAAACTACCTAAAATTGAACACAAATTACAATAACATACACAATGAATAGCTCAGTATCAGGACTTTGTGGCATGCAGTTAGATATTCCATTGTTATCTGTGGACATAAGCATTAGCAGGCAAAATCAAGTAGAAAATGAATAGATTAAATTTTTTGTCATGATATCTTAAGGAGTACTGTCTTCCAAGTCTAATTTTGTACATCATTGCAATGTAAAACTAGGGTGACCAACCTATATTTCAAGTATCCCTGTGGACAAAAAGATCAAGGAGTTATTGTAGACATAGTAAAATTAAGACACTAAAACAGTGAGCACAGTAGTGGGAGTCCAGGCACTAGTTTCTGTGGATAAAAGCATTAGAACATTAATATAGACATTTATACAGAGCAGTTGATTAGACAACTGCTCGATCTAAACAGCAGTATTCATTGCTGAAAGTCTTTGAAGTAGAGAATTGAATATAAGTTTTTGTGTTTCTCCTCTTCTACTCATTTGCTTCTCTTTTCCTTGCTATATTCTGAGACTAATGATGTTCAGGACAACTACCTATTAGGCTATTTTGTTACATCATATAGTTATTCTAAATATAACATATAAGAGATATCATTCTTATTCTATTTTTTCTAGCTTACTTCATTTAGCATAGTATCTTCAAATTTCATCCATGTTGCTATGAATTGCATGATGGCATCATTCTTTACATCTACATAGTATTCCATTGTATATTTCTGTACCACATCTTCACGGTTCATTCATCTGTTGTTAGGCATGTAGGTTGATTCCAAGTCTTAGATACTGTGCTGAGTGTTGCAATGAATAGCAGTATACATACATTTTTTAATGTTTTTCTATTCTGGGTATAGATACCCAAAAGGGAGGTTTCTGGGTCATATGGCAGCTCAATATTGAGTTTACTGAGAATCCTCCATACTGTTTTCCAGAGGGGTTGAAACAGGGGGCACCTGCAGTGGAGGCTAGTTCCTTTCTCACCACATCCTCACCAGTATTTTTTTTCTTTTTGGGTCACACACACGGCAGAGCTCAGGGGTTACTCCTGGCTCTAAGCTCAGAAATCGCTCCTGGCAGGCTTGGGGGACCATATCGGATGACGAGATTCGAACCACTAACATGCATGCAGGCAAACACTTTACCTCCATGCTATCTCTCAGGCCCCTCCAGTATTTTTGATATGCTCCATACTCACTGGTGAAAGATGATATTTCATGGTTGTCTTGATTTGGATTTCCCTAAATATAAGTAATGTTGAACATTTTTTCATGTTTCTGTTGACCATCTGTTGATCCAGCTCAGAGAAGTGCCTGTTCATCTCCTCTCCCCATTTTTGATGGCTTTTGTTTTTAGTTTTGTGGAGGTTTTGGTGTTTTTTTTTTTCATTTTTTTGAGTACTTTTATATCCTAGAACTCAACCCTTTATTTGTTTTGAGTGCAAAAATGATCTCCCAATAAGTAAGTTGCCCTCAAATTTTAGTTCATTTTCTTTTTCCATACATAAAATTTAGTTCGATGTATTTAAGTTTAATGCTATAACTCTTGCCATTAGAATCCTATCATCACATATTTCTTTGAGGTCTAAGTCTTGGAGTATCCTGCCTATGTTTTTTCTCAATGAGCTTTACTGATTAGGGTCTAATCTCAAGATATTTAAAACACTTTGAATTTATTTTTCTCTAAATTGTGAGATGTGGATCAATTTTTAATTTCTTACACATAATTATCCAATTGCTACAATACCATTTGTTGAAGATACAGTCTTTTTTCTATTTCATATTATTGGCTCCTTTGTCAAAGAATAATTGGCCAGATGCTAGGGGCTTCTCACTGGATATTCTATTCTTTCCAATTGGTGTGAAAAATATGTCTTTGTTCCAATACCATACTGTTTTGTTCGCTGTGACTTTTAATTAGAGTTTCAAATTAGGTAATGGGATGTCTACCAATTTCTTGTTTTTGAGTATTGATCTGGCTATCAGGATATTTTTGGTTCCAAACAAACATTATAATTGATTGTTCAAAGTCCTTGAAGAAGTTTTTTCTGAATTTGAATAGGGATTGCATTGAATCTATATAGCATTTTAGGTAAAATGATGATTTTGATGATATTGATTCTCCTAATTCATGAACATGGAATTTTCTTCCATTTCCTTAGATCCTCTTCAATTACTTTCTGAAGTAGTTTTGAATTTTTCTTGATATAGGTCTCTCACCTCTCTTGTTAGGTTGATTCCTAGGTATTTGATAGTTTTGGCTCTGTTTTAAATGGTATAGTCTCTTTGATCTCTTTCTTCTCTGAGTCATTATTTTGTATAAAAGAGTTCAACTGTCTTTTGTATATTGACTATTATGTTTCCATCCATATGTTTCTCTAAGTTTGTGAGCAAAAGCCGTACATAATTTTCTGGGTCTACATTTGATGTATAGATGTTGATCAGAGTTAGCACTTCTTGGTCTATTGTTCCCCTGATTAATAAGCAGTGTCCATCTTTGTCTCTAAGTACTTTTTTGAAGTTGAATGCAGTTTGGTCTGATATGAGTATGGATGTCCCAGAGTTTTTTTCCCCAGTGGCTTGTATAATTATTTTCCATCCTTCTACTCTCATCCTATGTCTATTCTGAACTTTTCTGTGCTATTTCTGCAGGTAGCAGATATCTGGATTTTATTTCCTGATCCAACTCGCTACTCTGTGCCTTTTGATAGAAGGGTTTAGACCATTGATATTTAAGAAAACGATTGAAGAAAGGGTCATTGTGCCATTATATTGTGTAAGGTTATTGTTGTTGTTACCATTGGTAGTTTTGTTTGTGTAATTGCTTTTTGAGTAGTTCATTTAGGATCAGTTTGGTTGTCTCAAATTTTGTGAATTTTTTTTGTTTAAGTATGTTTTTAATCCTTCCTTCCATATAAATGAGAATTTTGCTGGGTGTTGGACTCTAGGTTGAGAGTTTCTTTCATTTAGTAATTTGAATATATGATTCCACTGTTTTCTGGCCTGTATTATTTCAAATGGAATATCTGATTTGATTCTCATGTTTTTCATTTCTCTTGTGGTTTTATTCTCCCTTAAGGCTCTAAATAGTCCATATCTCTCTTTGTTTTTTACCATTTGGATTACTAAATGCTGTGGTGATGTTATGTTAGGGTATATTTTGCTTGACACTCTTTTTGCCTCTTGATTTGTAGATAATCCTCTTAACCTAGGATGGGGAATTTCTCTGCCATTATCTCCCTCATTACTTTGCTGTTTTCTTCCCATTTGGTATTTCTTTAATTCAGAGATCATTTCTTTCGTCTTTGTTCATTAAGTACCTTGCATTCTATTTCAGCATTTTGTTTCTTTTTTTATTGCCTTTTTTCTCACTGCTAGCTTGTAGTCTGTCTTCAAGTTCACCTTTGCGATTCTCCACCTGTGTAATTTACTATTATGGTTTGCTATCATGTTTTTTAGTTCCTTCAGAGCCATTTGTAAAGATTCCCTCATCATGGGGCCAGAGTGGTGGTGAAACTGGTAAGGCATCTGTCTAGCCAGTGCTATCCTAAGACAGATAGCAGTTTGATCCCCCAGTGTCCCATATAGTCCCCCAAACCAGGAGCGATTTCTGAGCACATAGCCAAGATTAACCCCTGAGCATCATCAAGTGTGGCCCTAAAAAACAAACAAACAAAAAAGATCCCCTCATCTTCTGAAAGACTTCTTCTTTGAGTTGGTTAGATTGTTTACCTATAGATCTAGAACACAGGCTAGCATCTTCTTGATTTTTATTGCCAAATCATTAAGTAATGGCTTTAGGTTTTTAGTTCCTCATAAAAGGCTCAAGCATTTGGGTGGTCTTGGAAATTTGCCAGAATTTCTAGATACCTCACTGTAGTTATTATCCTTAGCTTCCCATTGATCATTGCAGTTAGTGGTTTGGAGTCCAGGAATATCAGGTGTTTAAGAAAGTGATCTATTGAGTTGTTTGTATAAAATTTGGCTCAATGTGTATCTTCTTTAGAGGTTATTTTTCTAAACTAGTATGGTTATCTAAGTCTGATAAAAGTTTTTCATACTAGTCATTTATTAGTTCAGCTGGGTTTTGAACTATGTATTTTCTAAGAGAAAGAAGTGCTAGATCCAATCTGCCAGAAACTCTATGATATAAATTGAAATGACTTTGCTTGGACAATAGTGCATCCACAGTTTGAGAAAAAAGGGCTAATGGGAAGGAGAGGGGTTTCGGTAATGGAACTGAAACCCAGAAGGAGTCTGAGGGAAGGCTGAAAATGAAGGCCCATTTGCCCTTGGTAGAGGGGATTAGGATGGGAGGTTCACTGTTCCTGCCCAGGCACAGACCTAAATGTCCCCAGAGGGCAAAGGATCAGCAATGGCGCTGGGGCCTAGAAGGAGGCTGAGGAAAGACCCAAAAAAGACAGTTCCATTTGTGTTTGGTGGAAGGGATTAAGACATGGGGTTCCCTATTCCCTCCCAGACACAAATCTCACTAGCCCCAAAGGACAGGCATTCAATGGTGACACTGGAACCCAGAAGGAGGCTGAGAGAAGGCTGGAAAGAAGGGACCATTCATGCTTGGTGGAGGGGATTAGGATGGGAGTTTCTCTCTTCCCACTCAGACATAGAGCTGATTGTCCCCATGGCGGCAAAGGATCAGCAATGGCTAATATCAACTTTTTAAAGATAATTGAGCAGAGATATGGATGATGTGAAATGTCCATCCCTGCATCAAACTGAAGAAGAGATACTCTAAGAAAAGGAAAATGCATTCTAATTCTGAGAAATCTGGATTTAGTTGTTTTAAGAAGCAACACAAGTAATGTGGGTGAGTCAAGAAAATGATGTCCTTAATCCCAGTAGTGCTATGTAATGAATGACCACAAACTTGGAAACTTTCAGCAATGCCAATTTCTGTACAGTTTTTTTAAGTCAGAAGTCTGGCAGTCTTGACTGGTTCCTCTGCTTAATTTACCATAAGTCTTTAATTAGCATGGTAGTTGGACAAATTTCTTGTCTTGAAACTCTCAAAGCAATTCTTTCCAATTGCAGATCTGGGGCCCTTCCTAGCAATTCTTAACTGTGGTTTGGTGATTCAATGCAAGGGCCCAATGGTACCTGGACATTGTGGTGCTGGGAATTAGCTGGGCCACCCATATCCATATTCAGAAGACTTTTGGGCTACATCTCACCAGATTTGGTTATCATATGGTGCCAAGTTTGGAACCATGGTTTATTGCAAGCAAAGCATTTCCTTTAAACCCTATACAATCCTTCAGGTCCTCTCTAAGCTTATTCTTGCCACTATAAAAATTTACTTTTTCATTGTAGCATCAACTATATTTCCTCAATGAATATCAGTTGGGTACTACTATTAGCCACTGATATTACTTACTCTGCAATATGCCACCTTTGTCTTCAAGATAGCAGTGGCATGCTAATGATCCTCATGATTGTTATTTTTTACTTAAAATTAGATTAAACACTGCTTGTTTTTAATGGGCTCCTGTGATTTGGTTAGGTCCACCAAAAAATCTCCTTACATTAATTTTAACTATATTATATAAATAAAAAATGAGAATAAAACTAGTCACATGTAGTCTTAGTGACTATCAGTGAAGTTTTCAGCAGGATTGTGGGAAATTTGGGGTCTGCCATAGAATACTATATGCATGATATTCTGTTTTTGTAGTCAACTCTCCTCTAAAATTAAGTAGTTATTTCCTCCACACATTGGCAAAGGTTTCCAGAACTTATTCCAAAATTAAAATCTCATATAAACTTCATCAGCACAAAATTTACAATTTTATCATTTAAATTATATAGGTCAAGTATAGCTGATATTCCTGAGCACAAACATTGATTTAACTCTGAAAGCACAAATTTTCTCTACCTATGAACCAGTGAACATAAAGAGTAAAATCAACTTTTCCATACCTCCAAAAAAGATTGGAATAAGGCCTGGAAACAACCCTGTACAACTCTGTTCTATCCTCAGTTATTCTTCCAGTGTCAGTAAGGAAGCAGATAATTACAGCTGAGAATATTCATCAGTGTTTTCCTAGTCTGTGTAATTCTTGGTAATTATGAACCCTCATTATCACTTCTCATTATCATTTGCCTTTGTGTAAGATTGCATACTAATATTTCCTAGAATCTTTATGATTTAAGAACCTGAATGTCAAATGCAGAGTTGTCTTCAGTTTATAGATAAGGTGCAGTCTGTTGTCACAGCTTTTCTTTAATAAAAGCAAAATTTGTAGTGTTTAGCCACCAATGTCATACTTATAACGTGTGTTTCCTATAAGAGATTGCCCAAACTTTGCTTCTCTTTATCAAAAGACTTCATGAATACTGAGGAAGGGAATAAAGGTTTTCATTTAAAAAAATTGTCCCCAAAATTGTTGGAAGACATTACTATTTATCTAATGATTTGTGGTTAAAAAATTTGGTCAGGGGTCTAGAGTGGTTTAGAATGCCTGATTTGCAATCATACAATTGTCAGTTCATTTCTGTGTCAGTGCATATGCCAAGCATAATTTGGGATGCTTGACTGTATGTAATTCTCTGCACTGCAAATGATTTCTCAACTATATTGCAACCAGGTATGCATACGTCCCACAACAAAGGGCTGCCATTCACAGCTAAAATATGTGTGAGACCACAGTAAAAAAGTGCAATCCATGGCAAACACATGTGCAAGCATTGTAGCAACCTGCAGCAAGCACTACAGCCAGAATGTACAACGCCAGCATAAGTACAGAGTGCTAAAGTCAAATGTAAAATGTCAGAAAGAACACCACAACATAATGAGCAGCTGGAGCTAAAATGTTCATCCACCACAGCCAAGACCATGTGCAACCCCTGGTCATTGCAATCAGAACACAAAAAGCAACAATGAAGAAAAGGGTAGAAGGGTAGAGAGAAAATATAATTCTTTTTATTAATGGTTGAAATCAAGCAGGGCAAGTCTTTTATTTCATATATTGCTGACCAAGGCTATTAAAAATTTACAGACGGTTGGGTCCAGAGCAATAGCACAGCAGTAAGGCATTTAACATGCACGTGGCTGATCCAGTAAAGACCTGGGTTTGATTCCAAGAGTTCCATATGATCCCTCAAACCAGGAGTAATTTCTTAGTGCATAGCCAGGAGTAACCCCTGAGCATCACTGGGTGTGGCCCCAAAACCAAAATAAAAAAGTTTACAGATGTTGACTGAATAATCTACAAGAATTAATTCAGCTGTTCCTAAGATTTCTGATAAAAAAAAGCTCAAGTATTTATCAGATGACCTCATCAGTATAGTTTCTGAATTTTTAATGTTCATTTATGGATTTATGAGAATAACATCGAGGGCTGGAGAGATAGTACATGTGTTAATGTTCTTGCCTTCCATGAGGCCAGTGCTACTTTTATCTCCAGCACTATATATGGTTCCTGGACAACCTCCAGGAGTGATTTCTGACCATTCAGCCAGGAGTAAAGCCTAAGAACCACCAAGTGTGGGCAGCCAACCCCTCCAAAAAATGATTGAAAGAATAAAGCTGAATGAGGACTGAGTGTTCTTAAAATGAGGAATAGAACACACCATTTTGCTATATTATGTTGATTAAACTAGTCCTAATCCCAGTTTAAATGGGAAAGGAAATAAATCCCATACTTTATTGAGTGCCAAGACATTTTCATATGTCTTTAATCTTCCCAGATATATAAATTTGCATACTCTCCATTAGTTTTTACAATATGGGGTCATTGAAGAGCTATAAGCAATAGACTAATAGTTTCAGATAATTGTCCCCAAATGTGCCTCATAGATAGGAGAGATTTAAGATTGGAATCCAGGAAAACAAAAAAAGGTTTCTAGTCTTAAAAACAAGAAATGATGACAGATTTAACTAAGAGTAGGAGTAGGTTTCAAAGGGAAATGATGCATTCCATTAACATTAAAAGAATAGAATCAATAGAAATTTGGGAATCAAGAAGAGTAGAGCACAATTCCCTTATAAAAGAATCATGGGTTCAAGGACTAGAAGAGGCTCAAAGCAAGAATGGAGCCTCTCTGGACAGTAAGTGACAGTGCGATGTGTCTTCTCAGCCCTGTCTCAATACTGCTTTTATTCTGCTGCTTTCTTTTCTTTCTTTTTTTCTTTTATTTTCTTTTTCCTTTTCTTTCTCTCTTTCTTTTCTTTCTTATTTTTGTCTCTTTTCTTTTTTCTTTCCTCCTTCCTTCCTTCTTCCTATTTATTTTCTTTCTGTTTTTTAACACAGCCAGAAGAATCTGTTTCTAGATTAAATGTAAAGGTTTTGAGTAGTGCTTTGATCAGCATTAATGAAATATCAGCACTTGGGAGTTAATTTCACTTTTGCTTAAGATGAAATTCCCTGATCTATTTGTTTAGTAATGGAATAGAGAATGATAGGGAAAAAACTCATCATGGAGGAGATTATTTACCCACCTTACAGGGATGATAGTTAGGACTTGTTTGTTCATTAATAATCATAAAGTTTATGTGAGTGAAAGTCCATTGTGTTATATAATTATTATTCTGATATGACTGAAACTTTATTTCAGCACTGGGCTACAGTGGCTGAGTCACCTTTATTAACTTGATGAGCATTGCAGAGTCAATTCCACTCACTGTTACTCTTCCAAGAAATTCTCCCAAAAGAATGCACATTTCAAAATATAATGTGGCATTAAGAAGATGATTGGGAGGGTGATGGGATTCTAGTTACTTGCTATTTCCCATTTAACTATTTCTCAGGAGAGTGATAGAGAACCAAAGCCAGACTGAATGGAGTCTGAAATAAAATCTGGAATTAGGTGCTTAAGAATTAAGAGTTCCAATTTTAAGTCAAATTATTATGCCTCTTACTAAAATTTAAACTTTAGTGAGTCTGCTCCAAGCAATTTTGGAGGGACCGAGGGTCACACTCAATTATACTTAGTGACATGAGCAAGTCACTGCTGGGATCCATCGAAGTGGTGCTGGGTATGCAATGCCGGGGACCACAGGAATACACACACAAAAAAAAAAAAAAAAAAAAAAAAAAAAAAAAAAAAAAAAAAAAACGCTTGATGTAATTTACAATGATGGATTTTGTACTTTGGGATTCATACACATAGGTCATGTGTTCAGGCGTTTGAGTAATTTTCCCAGTCCCTAAATTTGCATTTTTGTAAAGTTCTAAAGTAAAATAAATGTATTAATTATAAAAATGAACATCTCAGCCCCAACTCCAAATTTTATTGTATCTAAACACCAGACTGATTATCTTACATAGAGAACTTTTGATAATTGTTTGGCCTGGTGGGGATCTAAAAACCATAAGGATATTATTTAAACTTAGAAGTTTTCTATGGGACCTACTAAGTTTTTTATAATAGTACCCAACAGATGATGAGTTATGATAATTATTCACAATAACATCAATGGTAACAAGCAGTGAAAAAAGTGATGATGGTAGCTACTGATTCATTTGTCAACATTCAACAACAGTCAGTTCCACTAGAGAAAAACTTTCAACCCAGTCAACAACAAACTCATTTGTCCACTTCACCTATCCATTTGAATGACTGATAGGTATCTATTAAGCTTCTACCAGATAAGCACAGAGGAATTTAAAAATATAGCAAAACCTAAAATTCTGATAACAAGAGTCTCATAATCACCTCACTTATTCACCCATTAGCTTAAACTGCACAGGTTGAGCACCTCTTCTGCTCTCTTACACTAGTTCCAATATAATTTTGTTTATATAATTTCAGAAAACCACTTCCACAAACAGCAACAACTACCCAACCTCACAGAGTAGAGTTCATATGTATATCAAAGCCATTTTCACTAAATATTTGATTAAGATTTTGTGAATATTAAATCAATTACAAAATGTTATTGTTTATGCAAACTTTTAATGATTACCTTATTCTGTGGTATAATTATACTTAAATGTGAATAGACTGAGGGTTTGAGGCAGAGTCAGTGAATCATAATGCCTCAAATCTCAGAGTACTCTCTAGTTATATGATGGTAAAAAAAGATGATGAAGAAAATTATGATGATGATGATGATAGTGATGGTGATTAGATTGTGGTGGCTTGCAATAAAGATGATGATTATGATAGGATCACAATAATAGTGATGATGATGACAATGATAATATGATATAGTTCTTCATACCAAGGCGCTTTATTTAAAGATCAAGCCTTAAAATGAGAGGATTTTGAATTAAAATGTTTCTATCCTAATTTCATAACTACTTTATAAAGTTACATATAAAGGTCATAATGCGTAAATAAATGCACTACATATATGGTGTGTCATAAACAATATATATTTGGTGATAGCGTTGACATTATTATTGTTGTTACAACAATATATTAGTATAGAAATAACCTTCCTCACCCGTTAGAAAAATACTGTTTGTAAAACAGATAGGAGGAGATTATAAATGTGTATGCTTCATGAAATGCAAAACTGTGCCACATATTAGAAATGAAATAAAAACTTGTTCAACTATAGTGAACATAAATATATTATTTAGATATATGGTATATAAACATAATAAACTAAACTCTATCTAATATAGAACTGTTGCATAGAAATTTATGAGATATGGCATACTTCTTCCAATCCTACTTCCTGTACATCTTATCTGCATCTATTTTACTGAATAAAATTTTCTTTTCAGTAAAAATAAACTTCTCTGATTCTACATTCATCTGGGAGGGTCTTTACTTTAGAAAATATCACTGGTTAGAATTAATAATGAAGAAAATTAATGCTTCATAGTGTTATTAAAACATAAGGAAAAAATGGACTTTTCTTTAGTCAGATTGTGATAAATTTCTGCTCAACATTTAAACGAAGCTGATGAAGGTCAGAGATAGTAGGGAGGTCATTTGCCTTGCATGTGACCAACCCAGGTTTGATCTCTGGCATCCCAAATGCCCCCCCCCCCCGGTGCACCACCTAAAGTTTTATTCCTGAACGAGAAATAACCCCTAAGTGTACTTGGTAAGGCCCAAACCCTCCAAAATTTATAATAAAATAAAATGAAGCTCATGCCTTGGAACTTGACAATAAAAAATTGCTTTATTTGGACCATAAGTTTTATTTTGTGGGTTGCACATAATAAATTCGCTTACACTAGAAATTTGCTTACACTATGAAATCTATGGCTTTCCTTAAATCACTGTTTTGAAGCCTCTGTCTCTACCTTATGATACTTTTCTCCAGAGAATTTTGCTTATATTTTCATTATAGTATTTTTATGCAGAGGGAATTTTGAGATATTAATACATGTTAATTTTTTTATTTTCTTTCTTGTCAGTACATTACAGGCAAAAGATTAACTCATTGAATGTATGGATGAGAATTATTCAACCTGGTACCACAGAGTCCAATTCCAGATATTTATTTCCAAATAAAAGCATTTGAAATATATAATATAGGAGTTGGCTTGAAAAGTTGGCTCACAAGATAATCATGAGAATCTCAGCAAGGGAGACTGGCCTGAAAGAAAATGTTTTCACATGCTCAAAGATACACTTTTACTCCTCATTGTAAGCTGGAAAGAAAATCTTATATTTTCTCTAATATATAGAAGTGTTCTGCCTTCTAAATGCAGGGTTGCTTTTGAGATGTATTTCAACCAAACTGTTTTCACTTCTTTATCGTGAAACATGATTTTTACTATCTTGGGATGCTTTTAACTGTTAATTGCAATAATCAAATATTTCACCTTTTTGTGACAAAGCACAAGTGTGTTGACCAATATTAGGCAAGCTGTTCAGTAAAATTACGAAGTTCTGAGGCAGTAATTTTTTCTCTTGTTAATGGAATTACTTATTATCCACTTTTGAGGTCAGACCCAACTGTGCTTACATCTTACTCCTGCTCTACATTCAGAAATTATTCCTGGCATTGCTCTGCAGACCATATCTAATTCAGGAACTGAATCTGGGTTTACCACAAACAAGGAAAGCACCCTAGCTATTCTACCTGTTATGATATTTCTCCAGCCTCTCTAAGAATAATTTCTTATTTTCTATGGGGAGATGTAAGTTTTTTCAATATAAGAAAAGATAGTAACTATTTTAAAATGTGAGTGTCACATGTACTTTGCGACATCTACAAAACTCTGTGGTTAAGCACACAAGAAAATCACAGAAAATAATGTGAACTAATTTATTATTGACTGGTTCAATACCCTTCAGATGTAGACATTGCAACATGAATATTATCTACATATATATGTTTATATATATATTTATATATATATGTTTCTTAACCATTTTAAAACACAGGACTAAGGACCAGAGTGGTGGCATAAGCAGTAGAGCATTTGCCTTGCACTTAACTAGCTCAGGACAGACCATAGTTCTATGCCCTAGCATCACATATGGTCCCCCAATCCAGGAACTATTTCTGAGTGCATATCCAGGAATATGTTTCTTAGTCATTTTAAAACACAGGACTAGGGGCCGGAGCAGTGGCAAAAGCAGTAGGGCGTTTGCCTTGTACGTGACTAATCCAGGACAGACAACTGTTCAATCCCTTGGCTTCCCATATGGTTCCATCCCCTGGTGTCCCATATGGACCCCAAGCCAGTAGCGATTTCTGAGTGCATAACCAGGAGTAACCCCTGAGCATCACCGTGTGTGGCCCAAAGACCAAAACAAACCAACAAACAAAACAAAAAAAAAAAAAAAACACAGGACTCAGTTTACAGACTATGTAAAAAATAGCAACCCATAGGCTAGATATTACCTGTGACCCTCCACCCCTCCTCAGGCATCTCTCCTTAGAGTCTCTTTTATTTTACAGATCCAGTTTAATTCATATAACTGGTCAGTTGGGACTGACCTGTCTTTTCTTTCTCTCTTCCTGTGTTTTAGATTTCCTAGTCTCATGATTTGAACTAATCAGTAGAGTTTTTTCTGTCTCTTTCTTACTCTCTATATGAATTCCCAGAACCCCACTCTTTCACATTCACTTCATGTTTTTAGCATTTCTTGGTAGAACTTTCAGTAGTAAGAAACCTGTTAATCTAGTCATATCTGTAGACTGAGAACAATATAAAACCATTATAGCTCACTAACTCTTGATATATCTGTTTTCAGCAAAACTCAAAACAAGACTAATTGATGATCAATAACCAGTATTCCTGTAACAAGTATAGTTCTAAAAAAAATCCTGGGTAAAATGGTTCCAATTAATAAAATGAGAAACAAGAAATTGAGTTGGAAAAAATAGATGTAATGAACTAATTGGTGGTTGTAGAAATGAGCACATGAAAGTTTAAAGTACCTCTATTAAAAATATTTTATTAACATACTATATCATGTTTTGATACTCCTTTCTTTCTTATAAAATTTTAAAATGAATTCCATAGATATTACAATGATTATTTTAAGATCACAAGAATAGTACATAATCAGTACAAGATGAAACCAAAGCTCTAGTATCTATCCACTTTACCACACAGCTTCACACAAAAAAATGAAGAAAAACAAGAGGCACAATTTTTAAAGAACTTGAAACAATTTTCAGGGAGATCCACATCATGATATCTTTCATATTTAAGTATAGAAAAATACCACTGGATTCCAACTGAAAGTCTAAAAGTTTTGGGTTATTTTTAATAAAAGTAAATTTCTGGTATCAAATATGTAGCAAGCTGTTCAAAATGGTCAGCATTTCACATCTCTGACCAAGAACTAAATAATACTATCTGTTTTGAAGTTATGAAAAGATCAAAACACTCTCAGATTAAAAGAATATTAAATTTCTAGCAAAATACTATTAAAAGCTGCAGTGTTAGATTTTATTTCATCTTTTCTTTACCACTTTTTTAAAAATAAGTTACTATACAGATCTTTTAGTTTTCATTTATTACATCAGCAAATTTGTGCTAAAGATGAGGGCAATTACTCTTTATATACAATTAATTATTAAACTAGACCAAATTTTATTTGAATTATGTCATTTTTTCCTCGCAAAGATGCCAACTTCCAGAAAGACATTGATTTGAACAGTTAAACCATAAAAATAGATTTTTTAGATATTCAGATCTGACTTAAACAAAGTAGTAAGCAAATATAAATCTAATGATGACTCCAAGTTCAGAATTCTTTTTAGTTCAAGAAAGAATAATATTAAAAATACTAACCACAACTTCTAAGATAGTAGATGGTCAGACAGATACAAATTTCTGTATACCTTCTACTATGTATACCTTCCACTGTATCGCTATGGAATATACAATATTTGGAATAGAAGTGCTAATTTTGAGCTGGCATTTATGTACCAAAAATATAAAATAGAAAAATAAATAATTACAACTTATTTTTTTAGATAATAGATTTCTAGTCTTCGCAGAAATGTCTGGTAGTCTCTTCTTAGTATCTCCACATATGGTTAAAGGACTTAATTTAATTGGTCAGATTTTAGGATGTTGATTGGGCCAAAGGTAGTAGAGCTGAATGGAGTCAAAATAATTGTGACATAAATATGACTTCTCGGGGCCTGGGAGATAGCATGGAGGTAGGGCGTTTGCCTTTCATGCAAAAGGTCATCGGTTCGAATCCCGGTTCCCCATATGGTCCCCCCGTGCCTGCCAGGAGCAATTTCTGAGCATGGAGCCAGGAGTGGCCCCTGAGCACTGCCGGGTGTGACCCAAAAACCAAAAATAAATAAATAAATAAATAAATAAATAAATAAATAAATAAATAAATAAATAAATATGACTTCTCCTACTATCTATAAAATGTGAGGTAAGAGTTACCTGTAAATTTCTTTCTGGTGTTGTATGCCAATCCTCTTCCTCATTTTTCTGCATTTAAGAAAGAGTAATGACAAGCATACTTAAGATTTGACCTTACATACCACCTTAGATGCACTTTCTTTTCTTCTGTTGCATCTTTTTCATACCTAAAAGGAGAAAAGTAATCAGCCTCCACTAATATTTTTATGCTACAGGTCTGTTAGTCAAATCATGAGTGCTAAATTATAGCTCAAAAAGAAGACTGATAAATCCAGTCTTGACTGCAGGTTATATACTTGAACTAGAATTCTGTTAGAATTCCAATAAAGTGGAATTTTTTGTGTCTCAATTTATCTTCTAGGGTCATGTCTCTTTTACAGACTTAATATGGTGAAAAATCATAGGATAGAGTAAGATTCTAAAATTGTTATTCCCCCCAAATAAATATGAATACTAAAACTAATGTTTATAAAACTTTGTTTTATTGATAATAAATCAGAGAAAGAATATTGATAACAGGTAAATAAGGGATGGTCTCCAAAGTAGGAGTCAGAGGTCTGGAGTTCAGTCCTGCTGAAACTAGGTCACCTGGACCAGATTGTTCGATGTTCATCCAGATAATACAGTGCTCAATAATAACCATGGTGGTATTGAGAACCATCAAGGCAAGTGTTCAGAGACCATTGATTTTTGAGAACAAACTTGAATTACTCACTACTAAACTAGCTCTCCAGTACAGGATATAGCATCTTTATATGTGGGTTTTTTGCATGACCTTTTTGGGGTTTAATTTTGCCCCTAATTTTATTTCTTACACATCCAATAAAGAATAGCTCTGGGATGAAGTTCAAAATATCTGGGTTGGAAAGTGATAGTCATTAATATTTTTCAATTGTCGTGTTCCCTTTTTAACAAATTTAATTTTCAAAACCTGTCCAACCATGTAATAAATAAGAGCTCATGTAATAAATAAGAGGGTGAAATGTAAAAATAAAATGGTGCAGGAAATGCCATAAAAACTGAAAAATAATGTAATGAGATGGTGTTTAGAACAATGAAAATGTTTTATAAATCTCAAGATGCCCTTAGTCAAAAAAATAAGACTGGAGTATAAGAGAGAATTGAAGAGTTAATTTTATATCTTTAAATTGGTAAGCTTATGATTTCTTTCTACTCTCCTATAGTCCCACCATTGGAATTTTCAGATTTATTTAATTTAGGCATGCAGGAAGTTGTTAGTTTTCAACAAGTTCTTTTTAAAAATAAATTTGTTTTAAACAAGTTCTTTAAGCATGTACATAGTATCCAATTACTTAACTTGAATCTGTTATCATAATATACAAAGTATTTTATTTTTGTCTCAATATACTTATTTTCCTCCCAAGTGAAAGGAATTGAGAAGTAATAAAATAAAGAAAAATAAGTAATAACCTTAAGGCTGCTAACTTTCAGAATATACCAGCTTCATTATAAAAATTTCCTGTTTCTGAAGCCAAACTAGAGAATCCATTTTTGTTCTGTACTAGTTATTCCCAAATCCAATAATTATATTCTCTAAATACAGGATGGATTAAAAGGATATTTTATTCTCAGCTAAACGTATTCCAATCCAGAAGTACTTTTGAGTGTGCACATTTTTAATGTCTTGCCTCAACCCAGCAGGAACATCACAGATGTTTAAGTGTCTAGTTTAAGAATCCAGTTCTGCTCTAAAATAGCTATAACACTGTTCAGTGTAAAATATCATCAACTGTAATATAGCATATTTTGCATGTGGTTGAATGTAGTGTACTCACCATCTGCTATAGACCAATCGTGTCCTCCAAAACTCCTGTATTTCTTAGCATGATTATATTTGGTGATAGAATCTCACAGGAAATGATATTCACATGAAAAATAGATATACAATGTAGATCAATTGACCTTTATTCTTATGAAAAAAGGAATATATAGCAAAGATAAATGGACCTTTACTTCCACATAAACTAACAGAAGAAAGCCACATGTGTCAGGATGACAACGTAGCTATCTGCAAGCCAGGAAGAGACACCTCACCAGAAATTTTACTAATGGACCATCAGATAATAAGTATTTTATTATTATTTTATGGTCCTTAAAGGAGCAATAGAGAAGTTAGTTGCTCAGAATCAAGAAGAAGAGAGAGCATTCATAAAGTGGTCATGCAAAGTAGAATTAAATTTTTATCCTCATATGTGGGGGATAGTTAGTATATCCATCCTGATGTCTTACTGTTAAGAAGCATCAAGTAATATTTAATAATATTAATGAATTATTTGTTAATTAATTACTTTGATTTTATTTGTTTATTTATAATTTAATAAATTATTTTAGTTTTATACTGACAAAATCACAGATGTTGAGACGTTATACTATCTTTCATAGCCTGTTGAATTTTTCTTTTTTTATTGAATTTTTCAATTTTTTCTAAAAGGAGTTACTCTTCTGTGGCATTTCTAAAATATATTATAGTATTTTCTCACTTCCTGCTATTTCTAGTACTTGGAGTTTACCAAATTGACTACATGACTTCCTTCATCTTAACCTTGCTAAGTTTATCTTTATAAAATCATTTTGTAACCTAACAATAAAATAATTCTATTTAGACTAATTTGTTTTGATTTCTGAGTATTTCTTTGCATTCACTGTTCACTCTATTATACAATAAGATAGCTTTTATTATAAGCAACTAAATTATGATACCAAACTTGTTTGTTTAAAATCCTACAAAGGAACTCCATGAAATAAAGCCAACCTTCGGCTGGCTTTCACTTATCTTCTTAACCTCAAGCTCTTCCCTTTTGTCAGAGGGAATCAGATCAAGAAAACAGCTACAGCAATTAGATTTTATTCTAACGCTAATTCAAGAGACTTGAGTCTAGAACTGAGCTCAATTTTGAACACAAAATAGAAATGTGATGTATATTCAAGGAAGAGATGAAAAGGTGGTTATCAAAGGAAGGAAAATAACTAAGAGAAGACACAAGAAATAAAGAAAAAAGAGGGAAAGAAAGAGAAAAAAGAAAGAAAAAGAAATAAATGAAAGAATGAGAGGGAGGGAGAAAGGGAGAGAGGGAGGGAAGAAGAAAAGAAAAATAGTTTAAAATACTCCTTTTTGCACTTAGTATTTCATTAGGATGATCACATTGAGAAAAAGGAATGAACTTTGGGAGGATTACTAGCGCAGGTTGTAAATTGGCACTAATTCTGGGGACCCACATTGTCATTTTGGTTTAGTAGTCAGAGTAGAAGACTTAGAGATATCAGGATATCAATGGACTTTTAGCTAAATTGCTTCTTCCTGAGGACACAGAGGGCTCCTGAACTTATAATGGGCCTTCCTCCATTTCCTGAAATATGCATTGTAGTAGATGTACTCAGAAGCTGAGAGAAAGAGCTAAAAGACAGTTAAGTGTGTTAAATTATCAACACAGCAGGTTAAGGCTGCAAATTCAAACCCAAAGCCGTGTACATGTGCCGTAGCAATACTTCAGCTCTGTAATGTAGGATACCTGTAAGAGAGAAAAGAGATAAAAATTAAAAAAAAATCCACATGAGTTCTGAAAAAATTGTTCTTCACCCTCTCTCATGAAGAAAATTTTTTTCAAAGGGATAACCACTTTTAAAAGTAGAATTCCCATCACTAACCTAATTTTAAATAACAGCAGATTAAGAAAAAAAATGGCTATTTTCATTCCTCTTTGTAGTCACTCAAAGTGCTGTATACAGGAGGCATCAAAGTGAGTTAAAAGGTAAGTATTGGGACAAAGTTCTAAGGACCCACAGACAGATGCAGTATTCTACTGAAGATAATAGATGCTTTCCATCTCCTCTCTGTAATAACAATTTCAACAAGGTAGGTCTTTCTGAAATATGCTTTCAGATAAGGAGCAAGAGGCCAAGAAAACTAATATTCTCTGGCTCAGGAAAAGAAACAAACAAATCATACGCATAACACAGAGTCTTAACAGTACTTAACAGTGTTTATATAAACAAGTAAATCATGACCAAAAATGTCTCGATAGCACGAACATTTATTTTTCTTTTTTTTTTTATTGAAACTATTGTGAATTTCAAGCCATTCATGGTTGTATTTCAGGCATATAGTGATGGTTAATTAGGGTCATTCCTACCACCAGTGTTGGCCTCCCTTCACTAGAGTTCCCAACATGCATCCCATATTTCCACCCTTGGGCCCCTGATCTACCAGTGTAATGGGTCCATTTTATGTTTAGGTTGTTATAGTTTGGGTGTCTTGATTCTATTATCATTGACTTTGGCTTGGGCATTTAATTCTGACCATTTTTCCCATCCAATACACCTAAGACCACTTAGCCCCTGGGCCCCATCTACTTTTGTTTTTTTCTCTGAATTTGTAGGTAGGCAGAAATATGAGGTAAAACAAAATCATACATGTTCCGAGGTTCTATGAAAAAAGTGGGAGCCCCTACATAGAAGATATAAATAAAATTTTAAAAAGGCAGGTGAAGCATGAACATTTTATTAAAAAATCCACAAAATATTTGAGTATGAGCAAATAAAGGTTCAAAGAAACAATAATAGAATAAATACTTATAGATATGCCTCTCAAAGTGAGAGAAGATATTGGAAATCATCTTGTCTATGGTATACCCACATCCACTAATTCCTTTTAGTGCATTCCAGATAGTCTTCATATAATAATCTTTAGTAATAAAAATCTACTCTACCTAGAAAAAGCATATTTCCTTTGCAGACTGCTCTCTTTATCATTAATATGCATCTCTTTCTCATCTGGACTTACTCTTTTTTTTTTAACATCTTGCCACTCATAATGTTCTCACCAATAAGAACTCACAGATTTTAGCCCCTTGTTTAAAAAGTAGAATTTCAAATAATTTCCAATTAATATCATATATATTTTAATAATATTCCAAGCTGATTTATATGCACATTAGAGTGGAACATTCATCTGTAACTACAAAATACAAATTACCCCTTCAGGTTTTCACAAGGCATCATATCTATGTCTGAGGATGACAGGATTAGCAAAAAAAAAATCTATATTTGTTAGCCCATGGCAACAAAACAATTTCTGGTCTTCTGATATTAAACTGCTGTCTATAAACTAAACTAATATGCCCTGACAGGAAAAATCAATTTTGTTTTTATTTTAATACTGTCATTTGTATGAGGGTGTTAAAATCTGCCTAGTAAAATGTCCTTAATGTAAGAAATAAGTTCAAAAGGGAGCATTCTCATTTAAAATAAATTGGCCAGTTATTTCCTAAATTTTTAGCATACTGTGCCTATTTATTAGAATGGTGAAAATAAAGTAAGTTCTCCTAAGGTTTTCGATTAAGAAGGAAAGTAATAGAAAGCCTATTTCAAAACTTGATCTGACAACAAACACAAATTATACTTGTGCTAGGGTTGATAAGACAACGTGGACAGCGAGGAAATGTCAACTTGACCTAAGACCGGAGGTCCTATCACACCACCTAACACTCAGTGGAAACCAGAAGATGTATTGATCTTTGAAATTTGAAGAATGAGAGCACCAACTTCAGAAAACTGACTTTGACGACAGTGAATGGCAGAACTTACCTGGAAACCATTAAGGAAAACCCTACCCTAAGCAATAGTCCAGCTCTCTTACAAAAATCAAGATATCCTAGCACAGAGGCCCAATTCTGACAACAGAGACTGAGCATAATGTTTGAAATCATGACTTCCTAGACTATGGCTTAGGTAACTTGCAAAAACATGGAGCACAGGACACAGAAAACTGAACACA